>CAXKVW010000680.1:0-57063 GCA_964058825.1 Carex arenaria
ATACGCAAATTGAAAATTTTGAATGGTTGAGATCGGAAAAGCAGCAGGCTGCTTTTCTCTCAGAAAAGCAGCAGAGTCGGATCCCAATCTTTTAGCATGAGATATTTTTACTATTAAGCTCGTAGACACTGTACTATTTTTAAATTTTCCAAATAATTTCCACGGAAATATATATAATATCCGATCTTCATCGTGAAAGATAATGCTGTTATCATCTGCATGTTAATCCAATCACAAGATTTAGGTAAGATTACATTATACCCATTTAGTGTGGTTGTGGACCCCAATCCTGTAGGATCCGAATCTGCTGAAATTCTGGATATGAACAGTGTTCCTGAAATTCCTGAAATTCATAATCCAGCCATTGAATTGTTTTGAGATGCGTGCACAGAAAAATCAGCTATCTTGAGATGCGTACACAGAAAAATTTGGACGGCCGGATCGTGAATTTCAGGAATTTCAGGGGCTACTGTTTATGCATTTTGAATTTCAGCAGATCTGAATCCAATCCTGTATGGTACCCGCTTCAATTGACGGTTTGAGAAAATTCATCCTTATGGTTCTAAAAAAAAAAAAACAGAGGAATTCATCCTTGATATTTTTGTTCATGTGTTTGTTGTAAGCGGAGCCAGGCTGAAATTAAACGAGCACTAAATGGATGTAAGCATGTTGGTCAAACAATAACATATTTCTTATTCCATATCAAATCATTGATGACATATTTGCAGTTATACCCTCGTATTTGATGATTTTTACACCCCCCCCCCCCCCCCCCCCCTCCACCCAATATCACTATCAAGAAAGAGGAGATTCTTTTTGCCTATCATGATTCTTTATGTTGAATGTAGGGTTCTATACGCATGCGTCAAGGCCAAGCTTTTAGTCTAGTTGTTTCTATAATTAGAAGTTGTTTAGTATTCTACTCTCGGATTGTAAGAACACATGATTCTAGTCAAAACTGTGAAATGCATCGTTTAGAAAATTGTCATATCATTTAAACAAGAAATACTATTATTAAATATCTAAAACATTATAATAGACAAAAGTAACTCAATTTCCTCATATTTTACATGTTCATTTCACAAATATTCAATCGCGATCCTACTATTTAATTATTCTAATTAAGAGGAAAAGAGCAAAAGAAGGGTGCAATGGCTCATTTGCGGTCTCTTATAATGAGTAGTGACACTAAAATCTCCATAGCTATGAACTAATCATATTTATTAATCATCTTTACGATCTTTAATAATTTGCTTATAGTCAATTCACCACTTAAAAATTGAAAAAAAAATGATTCATTAAGTAACATGAGTCTTACTTGCATGTTTTGATCAACATGTTTTTCAAAAACGCAATACTTGTTTTGTATGTATTGCCGGTGAGGATTTAAATAAATAAAAAACAAATTCAAAAATATGAAAGGGCCTGCTAGCATTATACCCAAAAAAAAGTAATATAAAAAGAAAATTGAATATACGGTTGGCGATCGTTCACACTTTAAACTAAAACTGAAACCAAAAGAAAGTAAATGGTATCACATAAAATTTAAATATAGGGTGCTTATGTCAACGTAGAATGCACCGCTATAAATATAGTAAAACTTAAAGGGACATAGATGATATATGCGTCCTACCTTTTATCAGAATAGATTCAAACATATAAAAAACCTGACACGTCTTAAGATCCAAAGGAACGAATTTGAATAATTAAAGCCCAATAAGCAAGTGGGCCCATAAGCCTGGTAGCGACCCGACAAGGACACGGCAACTCCACGCACAAATCGCTTCTCCAGCTCAGATCCAACACTTTCCTCATTATCTTATTCTTCACCTCTTATTACCTTATATTTCTACGACTATCTACGCTCTCCACCAACCAACCAATGAATATTGATGCTTTTCTATTTCCGGGATTCAGGTAGAATTCAGAAGGTGCAAAAATCAGTGTTTATTTTATAAATCTCCCACATGCGGACATTATGCTGTGTCTAGCTTGGAGATTAAAGAAAGAGATAGTGGATACCGGCATATCACATGGTTTATTCGATCACAAAATAGTATTTACTATTCTTCTCTGAATATGATTGTACGACTCCTTAATTAAAAAGGAAGCGGGTTCAGGTCGGGTCGGGTCGGGTCGGATCCTATGAGCAAACATCCATTTCCAAACACTCAATTATTAAGTATTGATAATTTATATCAAATGTCATTCTCTTATTGGGTCCAAGTTGTTTGCTATAATAACTTTAAGGGTTAACATATTTGTAAATTTTATGCACTAGCTATGTCAAGTATTGTTTTGGTCAATTGTAAAATAAAAAATGGGATCTAGGATGCACGAACGCAAAGCTGTAGCCGGGGCCACACAACTATTTACAGCTTGATAGTTGATTGGCTTATTTGACTATGTATTTGTAGAAAGACCGTGTTTAGATCAAGAAAATAAAATAGATTGGCTTGACAACCTTGTTAACCACCAACCACCAATTACCCCTTTGATGTCTAATTAATCTTACGGGGCAGGTTGTTGGTGCCGAACATCATTTCCAGTTTTAATGCGTTTGAAAGGAGGAGCCGATCTACCGGTTTTGAATCTTTAGATTTATTGTGGATCTGACGGTGTAGTATTTGTATATCCAAATAGTCAACTGAATGAGAGTAGTGTAAATTTTGTAATCCAATAATAATTCAGAAAACTATAATATTCATAATTTATTTATATTATGGTTATAATGCAGAAACAATTGTCACTTCTATGTACAATATATCATATTATAGATCTTTTTTAACGATAAACAAAATTTATTCATAAATGTTTATGATCAGAGGCGATTGCACATGTTTTATATTACAAGATCAAATGATCTCATTCTTTTTCAAAAATAAATTGCACTTGTATGTGATTTATTCAATCACAAAATATTTACTATTGAGGGATATTATTTCACAATCAGAGGCAGATATGCAGGTTGCGTATGAATACGCATCCTCCATATTAACTTGAAAGATAATCTTTTGAGTTAATACACCTGGATCATTCGATCCGCTTTAAGATCCATGCATACTAGATCTACACTAATATTGAAGGGGACCTGTGTATGTGTTAAAATTAGACAGCCGAATTGACTCTGTTTAAAATCAGACGGCCGAAATGCATTAACACAAAAGATTCCCTTTTTAGTTCATGTAGAGGATATGTTTTCTGTTGCATATAGGGTCAAATGACCGTGCTCTTTTTTTAAAATAATATATTTTTGTGTGATTCTTTATATGTTTTAGAGTAAAATATTACGGTTATTATAGAATTGACTTTATATGCAGTATGCAAATTTTATTTGGTTAACCTCTACTTCCTTTTGATCCTATAGCTTGTGGTTTGTAAAATTCATAAAATATGGAAATAAATCTGAAAGATTTTAAACAATTATGCAGGTAATATTGCAGCATTTCACAGTTCACACAGCTTAAATGTTTGTAAATGGTCACACAAGATCAATCAAGCAAATTGAAATGCGCATGGGTTGGCCTTTCATGTTTTCAAGCAGTCATGTGCATCGGGAACCGTACTATGTTACCTTTTCCATCAAAAAGCATAAGGTTGAATTTAATGTGTACATTTCTCAATGTAACCTTTAAAAGAGGGAAATGCGAAATGCATCGAACAGCGTTAAGGCGATTTATTCCTTGCTTCTTTTACTAGGGAAGGGAGGATTATGACGTTTACCCAAAAATTGAAGTTTTGTCTAATCTCAAGTCTCAATTTTTTTTTATTGACCATGTAATATACATTTCTCGAAAAAAAAAATATTCTGGACAACATGCTAATCATAATCAACTCGATGTGTATATCATGTATTATTTTTTAAGTTGTATTTATTTATATTAAGAGGTATTAAAATATAATGTCGTTATTTGTTAATAATATGTTCTTTCTTCTTCTAATTTGTCATTATCAACTGGAAGAGTGCCTTATTTATATATTCTTGGCTAGTGTTTTGTTATATAAAAGAAAATTAAAAATTTTGTTAATTTGCTAAAAATATGCATTTTGTCCTTTAAATTTGCCACAATCAAATGGACGAGTGCCTTATTTACATTTTATTAACTCATAATGATTTATGTAAAAATGTATTAAAATATTATGTTTTTTTGCTAAAAATATGATTTTTAATTCTTTTGGTTTGTCATAACCAATTTGATGAGTCCCTTGTTTATATTTCCTCAACTTGTATTTATCTATATAAAAAAAAAGATAATGAAAGATTACGTTGTTCTTTACTAATATGTTTTTCCTCCTTTTGATTTGTCATGATCAACTTAATGAGTGCTTTATTTATACTCCCCAGACTGTATATATTATATTAAAAGGTATTACAAGATTATGATTGTAATTTACTAAAAAATATTTGTCTTTCTTTTGATTTATGATTAAATATGAAAGATTATAAAAACGGTCAAACATATACTAAATAAAACAACTGGTGATATTTTTCTTGATTTGAATAAACCTTTCGTTTTATTAGCAATAATCGATTTCACTTTAAAAAAAAAGAGTCGAACGGGCACCACTCACCAGGGTACCCAATAATCCAATATACGCAAAATAAATTCAATATCTCTGAAGGGTTTGCAACGAAAAGTACACTTTAGATAAAATCATAAAATAATAAAACGCGGACAAGTATTTAAAAATAAACAGCCAGTGGACGGAGGACGGCCATGCAAACGGAAATATCAAAATTCCTTTTCTCTTCGGTTTTAAAGTAACTGGAGGTTTTCTGAACCGGATAGTGCGCTCTTGTCGCCGCGGCAAAATCATGAATTAAAAGAGTACCGGATGGAATAAACTGGAGATGTTATCTTGCACGGAAAAAGAGAAAGAGAGCGAGAAGTTGCAGAGCAGACGGCTCTGCCAGAACTTGCCGTTAGATATTTTCTTTTTTTCTCGACATTAGGTCATCAGCTAAGAGGCATTGCCGTTAGATACTTATCCCGTGCCGTGTTGCCTTTTTACTTTTCTTCGGGCCAACCGATGGAATATAATAAAAGAAGTTTCTAGGAGCGGTTGTTGTTATATGAATACATGAATAGTGCATGACCCAACCTAAGTACAAATTACAATATATGTTCAAAAGGGATAATATTTGTTTAGCTTATTTTAATCTATGTATTATATAACTTGAGTGACTCTATGCTACTATTCATACTTGTAATAAGGATTAATATTTTCGTTTAAAAATTATAACGGTCAATTCAAATATGATTTTTATCTGAATATGTGCTTCCAGATTAAATTTTAAATTTAAAAAAAAAAAAAAATTTAAGATAGAAAATCAATTGATCTAAAAATTCCGGACGATCTAAAAACGGTAATTTTCTATCTATCTTTAAAAATAGTAAAAATATTCTGAAAAAATATTATTCAGTTTGCAAATACATATTCATATAAAAATAACGTTGAACAGTTCAGATCAACTATTATAATTTTGAAAATAAAATTATTAATCTATATTATGGAACAAATCGTACTATGAATAGTACTGTAGACTCAGTCGGTAATTTTAACTGCGACGGTATTCTATTGATGGATGAAATGATTTCAAAACTCAGATAGTTGTTTTAGGTACATAGGTTGAGAAGTATGAAGTCCGCTAACAGCAAATGTAATAAATAATGAGTGAGTCTAGAAAAAACACTTGATCTAAATATTCTAGACCATTTAAAATTAGTAATTTTCTATCTATCTGAATAAATAGTCAAGAATAATATATTAAATTTAGTTTCTATGCATGTTAAATAATTTTCTATCTATGTTACTTTGTACAGTATGGATTGGTCTGTATTGTGGATCAATATTTTTATTTTTAAAATTTAAATGGTAGATATAAATACTTTAACATGCATAGAAACTAAATTTAATATAGTATTCTTGACTATTTATTCAGATAGATAGAAAATTACTAATTTTAAATGGTCTTGAATATTTAGATCAAGTGTTTTTCTAACCAAATAAAACAATTAGTAAGAATATTTTTAAAATATACAATTTAATTTACAGGTACATTTTCAAATATATATCATGTTAAACAATTCATATTAGTTGATTAGACATTAATGAGATGTTAGACGATAACACCGACTAATATGTTTTATACATGAGTAGAATTAGGGTGCTCCTAAGTTCACCCAACATCTTGTGAACTTGACTCTAAAATATATCGAATCGACTTTAAACGATGAATCCAAACCATTGAAATCCTTCTACCTAATGATTGATGCGTCTAAATGTAAAAATTTTAAAGTTTCGAATTAATTTAAGAGTGTGTCTTCTATGGGCATAAGGACCTATTTGTAAAATGAACATATTTTTATTTTCAAAGTTCAAACAGTCGATCCGAACCG
Organism: Carex arenaria; assembly: GCA_964058825.1. Classification (NCBI taxonomy): domain Eukaryota; kingdom Viridiplantae; phylum Streptophyta; class Magnoliopsida; order Poales; family Cyperaceae; genus Carex; species Carex arenaria. The sequence goes on from CAXKVW010000680.1 coordinate 6,402, forward strand.
TTCATCTTGTTCTCCATGTTAATATGTGCTTGGAGACCAAATTTTACATTTTTCTGAATTTTTTTACTATTTATTAAGATGGGTACAAAAATTCAATGGTCTGAATTTGATATTTTTTGTACCCATCTTAATAAATAGTAAAAAAATTCAGAAAAATGTAAAATTTGGTATCCAAGCACATATTAACATGGAGAACAAGATGAACGGTTCGGATCGACTGTTTGAACTTTGAAAATAAAAATATGTTCATTTTACAAATAGGTCATTATGTCCATAGAAGACTTTGCCTTAATTGAATATATAGTCAAGCGGTCAAACGAGTCCAAAAAATGAATGCATTAAAATTAATTTATAAACCTTAAACTTTTGACCACTTGACTCTATATTAAATTAATTCAAAACTTTAAAATTTTCACATGCAGACTCATCACTCATTAGGTAGAAGGGTTTCAACGGTTTGGATTCATCGTTTAAAGTTAATTCGATATATTTTAGAGTCAAGTTCACAAGAGGTTGGGTGAACTTAGGAGCACCGTAGTTCTACTCTTTATACATAATATCCATAGTCTCACTTATAAATAATTGTAAGCTTTGGACTTTTACTACTAGTATTTAAGTTTAGAAAATTGTGATATTTGTTGGGATATTCACGCATGCAATAAGGTTTCTGGTAAAGAATTGTAGGTACAAGGTTTATACAAGCCATGAAATAAATAATAAAATTTTGGCTACTGATGTTGTTGGTTATTAGGTTTAAGTATAAAATTAGTGCAATAAATTTGCTGGAAAGTTTGTGCTTACAATTTTTTTTTTGACAATTTAAGGTTGTGGTCAACCTAGCCAGTAACATAAAAAAAATATCTACAGTAATATAAAAAGTTGCGATTATTTTTCGAAATCGATAAAATATGTATTTGAAAGAAAAATATAAATAAAATTGGAGAAGGGTCCAATACCTCGTGTTTTTCATATATGATTATGCCTCGCATTTTAAATCTTTGTTTTTAAAGTTCAATTTTTTTATCAGAATGGCTCAACGTGATATCCATATTTAAATATGTCTAGAGACCAAATTTTATAATTTTTGAATATTATTTTAAATAGGTACAAAATCACTGTTTCTGAATCATTAAAAACAGTGATTTCATACTTATCTAAAAAAATATAAAAATTATAAAAGTTCATCCCCAATTATATTTTAGTATAGATATTATATTGAGTGGTTCATATTGATAATCTGAACTTCGAAAACAAAAATATAAAATACGTGGTACAGTGAAATATGAAATTCATGAGATATTAAAACTCTTCTCATAAAATTGTTATATATATATATTTAGTTGACTCTCGTGTTACTTGTATACAACTTTTAAGTTTGAATAGCCTAAGGGCAAATCCCCCAAAAAATAAAACTTTTAAGTTTGAATAAAAAAAAAGTGAGTAAAATTGCTAAGTACTTGAAAAGGACCCCCCAGAATATTTATAAATAAATATATCAGTTGATCTCGTTTGAAGAACGTAGGATCGCAGTTTAAATAGAATGTAACTTACAAATATACATAGAAATTATAACAGGCAATGACATAATAAATAAATAAATTAAGTATACCTCATATGAATGAACATTTTGTTTATAAAAAACAAATAACTTTTAGTTATACTATTAAATATAATATAAAAATATGTTCTGTTGTAAATAATTTCTGGATAAATATCTCGAGCAATTATTGTTTTACAATTAAATTAATAATAAATCTAGGGTCAGAAGAAGCGGGAAGTGCATAGTTCAGCACTTCAGCTGCAGTATCTCAGGCTCTCAGCATACCACACAAACATTAATCGATTAACAATATATATTTTTATTAGCCTACAACGTCCCCTTTAATTTTTTACACACATAGACCTACACCCACTTTTGTCTATAGTCTATACCATAGCTCCGATATTTCCTATGCCGCTCCGAGTTTGCACCGCGGGTATTGGTATTGGCGCAAGGTATCCAAGATAATGACAGCACTTCATATTTTCTCCGTGCTATTTTTTTTTAATAAAGATTGAGATCAATTTTTTTTTTTAAAAGAGGTAAAAGCTCATTTTCATTAAATTGAAATTTAAGTTACAGCCAATAACGTTTTGTTCAGACTTCACCACATACAACTCAAAACAAGAACTGTTAAATGCTAACCAACCAAAATAGACAGTGACTTAAAACCAAAATATCGGCAATAACTTAAAACCAACAGTAAACTAAGACTAATACTAATCTAATACTAATCCACTAAGTAATGGCTAGGGTGAGCTAGATATAGGCAGCAAAATTTGGAGACTCTCTTCATCCAACTAGTCGAGGATGTTCAGCTATAGTCTCATCAGGAGGTTGGTATAGCACTAATTCCATCGGAGCTATCTGATCTAGGGGGATGGCATCTTCAACTACGGGGATCCACTCGCCTACAGCATTCTTGATTTTTTTTGTCATCGTACTTGCCCAATAAAAACAACACGATTTGATTTGTAAGATAAGAGTTCTAGCAATTTTAATAGGACAATGAGTAAAAATGACTTCATTACAATGTTTCCAAATCGACCAACTAACAACACTAAGTGTAATTAGAAATCCAGCCCTATCAGTAAGTGAGAGAGACCAGGCAAAGGTAATCAAGATTGAGATCAATTTTTATTGAGTTAATTTTATCAGTGTGCTTTTAATAAAAAAAGAAGAAGTAAAACCTATAAAGGATATTCTGAGATTTCGACGAAGGAGGCAATTGTCTCGAGGGAATAACACTGTAATGAAATTCATTACATATCCGTCTGACCATCTCTAATCGATAAATGTTCGACATTCAATTAGTATATACGAAAATATTAATTGGATTAATTTAAATAGTCTTGTCTGTGTGATACTACAACAAAACTTGTGATTCTAACATACTAACAATGAGCATGTTATGGTGCTTTACAGAAAAAAAAATGTCCAAGACAACAAAAGATATTCTCTCAAATAGATGTTGTTATCTTCCGACCATTATTACGGCAAATCTCTTTTTGTTCTCACGGGGGTGATAATATATTTTGGTTTTATTATGATGTTTGGAGTAGAACTACAGTGCTCTTTAAACTTTTTTGACAAGTTTAACTTCAAAACTTATCAAATTTACTTAAAACATTAGATATAAGCACATGGTGTTTTGAAAAATAATTATTAGCATATAATTTTACACAAATAAGAAAGACGACTAATTTACATATGATTTTATAACAAATAGGAAAAATGACTAATTTACTTTTCAAATGGCGTAAGTAATAATGAATAAATTAATTTACAACATGCAAATTATTGAGCAGGGCACTTGTTATATGATCTAAATCAGGCCATATAAAAATTATTTAATGGGATAAAATAATTGAAAATATAAGTAGTAATATAAATGTGACGCAAGAACTAACTTTTGATCCAGTGGCAAATGCAAAGAGCAAGAGCTATTTTTGTACGGGAAAATCGTGATCAAAACTTTATAGTTATAAACTGAATAAAAGTTGGAAGTTTATACCTCTATTTTAATAAAAAAAAATCGACAAGGCTGATGCAAAAATGAAGTTGGTAACAATAACTTCTCCTGTGCTTAATTTTATTCAACAAATGAGTAATTTCTCTCTCAATATCAACAAATAATTATCCAAAACTAAATGGCTTATTTACTTTTCATGCAGACCAATTTCATGATAAAAAAAAGAAGAATAAATAATAGAAGTGGAACTGATTTCACAAATTTTGTACCGCTTTTTACAAGGGACGCCGAATCCGTAACATTATGTGGCCAAAAGTCGTGGAAGCTTAACAAATCTACGTGGCAAGATTCATATACGCTCTCCCGATTAAATTTTTCTTCACAAAAAATCTTCCAACCTTGGATTTATTTATTTCCAATTCCTGTAATTTTTATTTTCTGAAAATATATTCAAATGAAAGCTGTCGCCTTTCAGTCTCAACTCTCAACCTCTCGCTCTATAAAACAACTCTCATCTCCTCCACTGGTCTCCTTCCTCTCAACCTCGTACCTCACCTCTCTAAAGTCTTCTTTAGCCTCACACTCTCTTGAGCAGAGAGACATAGCTCTCGTGAGGGGTAACTTAAGGTAATAATAATTCCCCCCATGGGATTTTTTAATAGATCTGATGTTAAAATTTGAGTTTTCCTTCTGGCTTTTCTGATCTACTCTGCTTAGCGAGGGTATATGAGAGAGGTTTTCTAATATATTTTTAAGTTGATTTATATCCACTTTTAATAGATCTGGATATGTAAAAGGAAAACAAAACAGAGTATTAAACTTTTAATTTGGAGCTAGAATATTTTTTAAATCTGATTGTTGTCATAAATTGATTTGTACGTCGACTCCTACTTTTCTTTTTTAACTTGAATTTCCTGTAATTATGTATCTATCTCTTTGATTTGCTTCATCTAGTAGCTAAGCCCCTGGAATTTTTACATGCTATTTCTTCATACCGTATTCAATTAAATAGTACTAAGATTTAATTAAAAGATCTAAAACAATAATATGAGGTTTAGTTCCATACCCACACCTTAATAAGGTACAGATTTTTAGATTTTTTGCACTATCCAGTCACTAACTCTTCCTTCTAATTGCCCCTTCCTTTGTGCAGTACATCTAACTTAAATCATGAATCACTACGCGATGAAGAGTACTTTGGCTGCTTGTGAGGAGGTGAGAAGCCCTTTTGCGGTATCGGATCGGCGCAACCCAGTTTTTTGCCCGAAACCACGCCGTATTGGATCCGTACCGCCCATCGATCCTGTCCGACCACTCCGGTGGCAAGCATGGTAAGTTCAACTATCTACGCCTGCCCTTTTTTTTTTCTTTACCTAACTTCGTCTGGTTTCTAGAACGAATATTTTATGATGTTTTGTTTCTAATATCTCTTTTCTTACCTTTTTAACAGCTATCAAATGGATCTGTGTGATTTAAGGACTGGGCCTGAGCTACTGGACCTGTTCATGCCAAAGGTGTGAATTTGAAATTGATTAAAAAAATTCCTATTAGAGATATATTGAAACAATTTAATTAGATTTTTGCTTTAATTTCCTTATTTTCCCTTTAATTTTTCAGGCAGAGGAACAAAGCCCCGTGGCTTCGTCCCCACCGTTTTTTTGCGGGTCTCCACCGAGCCGGGTCGCAAACCCGGTGGTGCACGACATCCGGTTCGGTGAAGACCATCCACTAACCCCTACTTTCAGTATTAACAACGGGCCACACCCGGTGGCCGTGCACAAATCAGGTACCGGCGTTCCCATGTCACCACGCAAGGGCTGCGTGCGGTCCGCCACAAAGTTCGGCTTCCAACCAGCTGCAGTCCGGGTCGAGGGTTTTGATTGCCTCGAGAACCGTGACCATCGCCGCCATGGCATCACTGCCGTGGCCTAACATAAAAATTTGCACATAATAATATAACCCTAAAGTATTAAAGTTCAATCAATCCCTTGGGTGTTGATTAATCATCCTTTTTTCTTTAAGAGCACTTGATGTGGGTAGAGAGGGAGAGAGAGAGGTGAGAATTTAATTTAACATAATATTATTAGCTTTTTTTTTTTTATGGGAGATTTGAGTTCTTTTGAGAAGAGGAGAAGAGATGATTTGTACATTTTGGTTCCAATTTCCAAATCTTGTTCCTAAAATATGTAAATATAGAATTATGTCATGTAAGATATAATATCATTATTATTATCAATGGTTTAGTGGGGGCTGGGGGGGTGGGTAGAGAGAAGAGGGGTGCAAGCCAATCTTTTAAGTATGGTTATTTGTTATTTTGGGTTTTATCAGGGGTTGTTTAGTCATTTGTTAGGTGAGTTTGGTATTCGCTTTTATGATAAGAAATTTGAGGCCTGGAATTTGTATACAGGAAAATGTTAAACAACTGGTCCCAGTTTTGAGGCTGAGGTGTATATACGTTCCCGTTATGTAAAATCTCTTGTATTTTTTTTTTTTTTTTGAAATATCAAGCAAGTTTATTAGTGCCTCTTAATGCGCACCAATGTATGATTGATTCTTTAACCTAATGCAACTTTAAATAATCATTTACTTGTTGGTGTTGCATTTCTCAAATCATTCCCCCAATTAACTCTGGAAATTATTCAATCAATTGTCTACAGAATAATTAATTCATATTCAATTTGTGCTGTTGTTGCTGGTAGGAAACAACGTGTGCGGACAAGTCTTTACCTTTTTTTCGTACAAAAAATTTGGATTTCTTATTACCAGTGGTACAGCTTTCCCTGTGTTTGTAGCTAATTTGGTGGAAAGGGGATGATAACAAAAAAATGTGTATATTCCACTGGTGACAGGCAGAAAGGACCCAAAATTTTATTTATATTTTTATTAAAGGTTTTTAATTCGAAGGATCAACTTGATTATTCAACAACTCTTTCGTGCAGGGATTTGCTTCTTCATGGCTTCACTTTTATTTTTCTCACATGCCAATATAGAAAAGTCCGCCTGACATTTAAGTATTCAACCCTGTCCATTGTCATTGAGTTTCGGATTAATATTATTTTTCATTAAATTATATTTAAGTTACATGTGAGGTCCTTTTCAAGAGTTTGGAACTATGTGTTTAAGCTTGATTGGTAGATCATGTGCCGCGGTACGGGGTACGGGGCCAAATAATTTTTTCTATGAACCCGTGGGATATTTTTGGTGTATATCCATCCTCCCGTATGAAATTAATCATGTATATAGTTCAAAATATCTCACATAAGTTCATAACTTTATTTGAATGTGAAGGCAGAACTTATTTTTATGGAGGTAAATAATATCACCACAGAGTCATACTAAATAGTTTTCAAAAAGTTTTGAGGGTTTTTCTTAATCTTATCTTTAAAATATACATAAACACCCTAAACAATTCCAAGTTAATTAGATATAATCCATTTAACTAATATTTTAATCCATAATCCTGAAAAAAAAATTGAACCGTACATATATATATTTGTTTCCCATGGAAAATTTGGGAGAGGGACAGGGACTGCAATCTCGAATTGATGTTGCACGCCATGATTGTTTTGAAAATTGAATTTTATTAGAAGACCTTATCCTTTCTTTCCTTTGCTGATGTGACTCTGCCGAACGCGTTAGTGTTTATTTTTTCTAGTCAAAAACTCAAAATATAACATGATAAACCAAGAAATATAAAATGATGCTAGTGGAAAAGTATATGTTCGCTCTGAGTTTGGTGCCTTGTTAGATTTCCCTACTTCACACCCATCCAAGATATTTGTTCTTGAGCAAGCATAAGAACTGTTTATATCAACTTAAATGGATTTGTTAACTTTGACTATATATTTGGGGTGAAAATGGCATGGATAATATCTGATCCATATTTGATTCGTATTCGAAAACTTAAATGTTAATATATGATATGCGAATATCCGTGTAGATTTGGATACTGATATGGTTTTACGTTTCAATTATCCGTATCTGAATATCAGATATATGCCATATATTTTAGTATATATTGTGAAAAAAAATTCATCATTATAATTAGATAAATATTATGAAATCTAATATTTTTAATATTTTTATATTATTATAATAAATATTCGTTCTAATCCGAATGTGTATCCGTATTTGAAAAATGAAAAAAAAAAAAAAAACATGGCATTATCCGCTCAATATCGCTCCGTTTTCACCTTTTCTGACCAAATAATTTGAATTTGTTTTACTTTTCTTGTATACTTTGTATTAAATGTTTTGAGTAAGTAAGATGATTAGATGAACGGTCTATATCTTTTGAATTCAAGATCAATGAAATCTGGACTGGGCCAAGAAGTGGGCCATCCGGATTTAATTGGCGGGCCCAGCGGTCACTGGCATATTGTACAACACTGTAAGAACTGTTATTAGATATTAATCAAACACAGCGCTGATGGTTCATTTCTACCAATTTAGACACATAAATGAATAATCAGTCTATTAGACAAATATCATATTTCCGCTGATATATAAATGATTCACATTAAGATTTCTCATGTACAAATAATCGATACAAGATATTTCATATGATCCACATATTGAAAAAAAATCTTATAGAAAATCAAATTTTACTATTTTTAATTTTTTTAAAAATTGGACCTAAAAATAATTCTTTCTCAGTTTCTTTGAACCAAATATTTAAGCCGAAGTATAAATTTTTTTTTTAATAACGTAATTCTGTAAATGAACAACCAAATAATTTATGTAACGGTGGTTCTCATTCAGTATGTAAAGAACATGAGTTTCTTTCTTATCTTTATGTGCTATTGTCTGCTGGAAATGTTGCGGAAAAGAAACAAAAGCTTTTTTTTTCAAGCGGTCAGTGGTACTAGAGAAACTGGTCTTATTTAGATTTATTATCCTAAATTATTTTAAATTTTAGATAGGGATCCCTATTCCCTTGTTAGTGGGAGTATATTTATTGGGATGATGAGAACTTTGGCGATGAAAAGACCTACTAGATGTAGGGGTGCAAACGGTCGGATAATATTATCCGACCATATCTAAATTTGTATTTGAAAATTAGATACGGATATTCGATATTCGAATATCTGTGCGGATATGGTTAATGATATGATTTTAAATTTTAATTATCCGTATCCGAATAGTAAATATATAATATATATTATGAAAAAATTTAGATTATTCACTATAATAAAAAATGGATATCCGTATCCGTTTAATATCCGATCCGTATCCGTCTAATATCTGATCTGTATCCGTCTAATATCCGATCTGTATCTGAAAAACAAAAGTGTATACGGATATGGTATTACCACTTTCTGATCTGTATCCGATCCGTTTGCACCTCTAACTAGATGACTTATCAAATTGATAATTTCTTTGTTTCAAATTTCGAACTTGTGCTATATAATCATTTTAATTTTGATTGTTGAGTTGCACTGTGATTTTTTTATTCTTTTTCCCATCTTTTTATGATTTTAATTAGTCATGTAAAATATAATCAAGTGATAATTTGTCTTTATAAAAACAAAACAATTTACGTAATTCTACTTAATACTTATTATTCAAAGACGACAAAACAAATATTATATTGGATAAGGAAAATTATTCAGCTTGTAGCCGAAAGGTATTTTTCCTTTACCTGCATCTCTTCCCTAGCTTTCTTATTGGACACAGTCACAATGTCATTGTCTTTTTTGAAGAATAAAGGGCTTTATGCATTTTCTTTTTAGAATTTTTATATCTTAGATTTAGACGGTACAGTTATCTAGCATTTAGGTAAACCTACATCATTATCATTTCGTTTGTTGGATCCAATAATTTCTAGTATGTTGATGGGTAGTGCCTTTAATGAATGCAGCGCATTCAAGCCGAAATATTTGCCTTTTAAACTCTGTCTCTATTTGCTTTTAGAGGCTCCATTTTGCCAAAAAAAAAATTGTGATGTGTTTGTAACTCTTTTTTAAGAAGACGATTATATTGTTATTAAGGAAAACATATAAATGCATTGTATAGAAATAAAGATGGCTGTAGATTAGGGGTGTCAATGGGTACGGTATGGATTGGGTGGAGGTATTTTGATACCCGTACCCGTAATGATAGCAAAAAAAAATATTTATTCTTATCCGTCTTTTCGGATATAATATGGGTCGGATAAATGGATATAAAAGTGCCAACGACATCTTGATGAATACTTTTGATAAATTATTTTTCAAAACAAGATAAAAGGAAAAAAAAAAACTAATAGTGAATGCAACTAATCTGTATTTTGAAAATTTAATAAAATACAAAAATTTATTGTATCATGTATCATCTTTATATAAATATATATTTATATATATTGTATTTTTTAAAAATTATCTTGTACGATATTGGGTAAAATCAGTGTTTTAATATTCGGTTTTTATTCGGTATGCAAAAGACCACCGCATACCGCATATACAGTATGCAGTTGCATATTCGGATTTATATATGCAGATTTTAAAATGAGAATTCATATGAATTTATATGTAAATTAAGAAAGTATCTGATGTAAAAGAGAATTCATATTAATTTATATGTAAATTAAGGAAGTATCTAATAGTTTACATCAGATGCCGAATATGTAGATATGTGGTCGAATATGTGGAACTGAATACCGAATATGTAGAACCGAATATCAAATATGCATAACCGAATACCGAATATGAGGCCGAATATTCGAAACCGAATATTGAACCAAATACTTATTTTCTATGCAGATTTCAATCGAATACGAATATTCGGCCGAATACACCGAATTTTAAAACACTGGGTAAAATAACGAAAAAAAAAATCATTACCCTTACCGTACCCGATAAGCTAATGAAATTTTTTTATCCTTATCCGTATTTTCGGATACGATATGAGTCGGATAAACTGATAAATGGGTGCCATTGACACCCCCACAGTGTAGATGAAAATTGAGGAATGCGATTTTCTGTGAATTTTAAACCACTTATGCGCAATTGACTTGTAAAAACTTGTCAATATTTTTTTTTACATCAGGAATTATTTATTGTCATCTTTTTTTTTTTTTTTTCTATTACAATGTATATAGAAGGTGAGGAGACATTTGTATATTATCCATAAAATATTGTACTAATATTGTACTAGTGTTAAGAAAAATTGAATATATGTATAATAACGTGTACTTTTAAATTCTGAGAAACTATAGCAAAAATATTACTTTTAAATTCTGAAAATACGAATTGCTTTTAAACTAGAGCCAATTGAATTAAAATAAAGAGAGAATTGTTGGTACATGCAGTGTAACATTTTAAACTGTTTATTCTCTTATCGAAACATTTCAATTTTTTATTTCTCCATTTTAAAGTTAAATAATATCTTATTTCTTCATCAAACACTCAAATTTCTTATATCCTCATTTTAAACTAAAATAATTTTTTATTTCTCCATCAAAAACACTCAAATCTCTTACCTGTATTTTAGTATTTGTATTTAAAATGTAGTTTTTGATAATCAAGTAAGAATCAGTCCATCACTAATCCAAATAGAAAATTCAGCACTAGAGCCGATTCCACCAAAAAAAAAAAAAATACAATTTGAAATATTTGGTTATTGAAAAAAAAAATGAAAAAAGGAAACTATGAATTAAAATTCTAAGCATAAAGAAAAATACGAAAAGATTATAATTTAACATAGAAATTTGAGTATTTTAATGAAGAAATTGAAAAGTAATTTAAGGGGGATAAGGGGTATGATTGTTTAATGGGAATATAGGAAAGCATTTTAATTTAAATTGGGGAGATAAATCAGTGAGCATTTTGATGAGAAAATAAACAATTTAGAATGTTTCAATAGTACACTCACAATTAACCCGAAAATAAAAGTACATGAATTTATTAGAATAATAGAACTTGAAGGGCCTAATATGAATAATACAGGCGAACATTGAATCGGACTGTTATGGTTATGGTCCTACATAGACTGGAAATTACGGCCAGGCTTTGTCTCGTCCCAATTTGAACAACTTAAATTTTCTGAGGTAACATAATATCTCTGTTCAAATATTAACCGTCCGATAAGAATCCGGGTCAATCTGATCTGAGGTGTAATGCACAAGCACCCTTTAATATTGGTGGTATTCTGATCAAACGGTCCAGATCGTAACAGAAATATTATGTTACCTTAGAGGATATGGATTCAGCTTTGGTGCATCCCCTTTCAATCAGACCGTATCTACACTTTATTCGCCGCTTGTCTTTTCTGTCCTTCATCCTCCTGTCCTCTCCTTTTTTCATTTTTCACCAATAGCCGCATATATCATGTATTGATTGTATTCCAATCCTATAATTCAGTGTTTTATCTTGTCTTGTCCGACCTTTCAAAATCATGTTTTTATCTCTACCACAAATTACATAACGCCTGAACACGATAAATGGAAGAATATAACAGATATTCTTTCGAGCTGTAAACGAGTTGGGTGGAATTAGAACTTGAATTCAGTTTATGTCAGTAACTCTGTATGAAGAGAATTTTTTATCTATAGGAATTAGTAAAAAATAAGAAAGAGAAAAAAGAGTATCTTAGTTGTTACATTGATTGGAGATATTGATTTCAATTTAAAGTTTGAATCGAAATCAATGATAATAATTCAAAAATTATTTCATTTCTAAAATTGTGCAACTTTGGATCGGAATCAAATTTTTTGGATCGTTATCATTGATTCTTATTCAAATTTTGAATCGGAATCAATGTCTCCAATATTTCTATGAATGTAATAACTAGAATGTTCTTTTTATTTGTCTTTCTTATTTTTTCTGTAGATAAAAAATTCTCTGGTATGAGCCAGGCCAAACTTTAATTTTAATTGAATCAACTAGTTAACATCACATTGATCACAATTTTTTTTTTAGTAAATTTGGAGGTGAAGCCACCCAATAATTTAATACCCTTGTTATTATAACAAAGAATTTCTCCCATCTGAATTTCGAACTCATGACCTCCCACATAAAAGTCATGTGCATTTGCTACTAGACCAAAAATTAGGTTCTTCATATTGATCATAAGTGGAAAAATATATATATTTTTTTTTGCGACAAGTTTTATATTCTTACTGTGAACAAAATGAACGGTAAGAAAATGAAAACAATTATTTTCTTCTTAGAACAAGGTGTGCTAGCACAAATTAGGAGGGAACATTTTTAAGAGGGCAGGTAAAAATATTATTAATTTTCAGTTAGTTTTTTTTTTATTAAAAACTAAAATTGACAGCGGAGCTTTTCTTTAATATCGAGTCCCTTCTATTTCCAAACAATTCGGTAAAAAAGTCAAGTTAAAATAACTTTCATATTAATTATCATGACTGCACGGAACAAAATTAAAAATAATGGAGACATGATACCAGACATTAACAAGCAAAGACTTTATAACGATCACCTATTTTTGATTAATACTATAAGCAGTGTAAGCATCTAGCTAAATATTGGATTACAAACATGACTCAAGATAGAGCCATTGGCCCTAAACACGAATCGAAGACAGAGTGCGGGGAATTTTTACAATTTTCTTAAACTTTTAATTTTCAATTTTCAATTTTCGATCCAAAAGGACTGAGGAGATATCTCAAACTTTGCGTGACTTTTTGGAATATCTCAATCGTTCAAATATGTTCTGCACGAATCTCAAAGCCCAAATAATACTGACCCCTACGCCCCCCCCCCCCCGAATAGGCACCGGACACGTTGGTCACGCAAAAATTGAGATATCTCAGAGGATACGCACCCGAGTTGCTGAGGCTTAATTGTAATAATCAGATCTAGAGATTGGCAAAATTCAGATCCAAACTAACTATATGGGTGTCTGTTGACGTTTTTCAAAATAAAATAATTGACAGTTGCCTATCCCTGTGATATTGGCTCCGTGACTGATACGAACCGAGTTGAATCAAGCTTAAACTCGCTCATGACGAGTTGAGTCAAAAGTCGAATGAACTAATTACAAATGTTTTTAGTAGTCCTAATATCCTTCTCCCAAAGTGTGTACTACTTAATACATGACTGAATTATTCTAATATTTCAATCCTATAATTCCATTTCCTACACTTCCTTTTTTTCAATTATTAAAACGGTATATGAGAAATCCAGTTCATAAATACTGGAGATATTCTCAACTCGTATACTTCTCTACAACTAACTTGACTGTTCATCCAGCAAAGGCTCCAACGGTTCCGATTCATAAATTTATTGATGCATGAATGAGGTTGAATAGCATCTGTTGGTTTTGCAAACGACGTGCAATTATATTATCTGGTATCATGGGGTTCTTTTGTCTTTTCAACATTTCATCAGCTGGTGCATGCAAATTGATTGAATCTTGATGACCCACCTCCGTCGTTTTTTGTATGTAATCAATTTATTATCATTCTAGATTTTGTTATTAGTATGGGCCTGTTGATCTGATCTGGCCTAGTAGGCCTGAATAACATTTTTACTTTTGTAAAAATCTTCTGATTTTTAAATATATGGCTAAGGAGGAGAAGATATCAAGATATCAAATATCAATCCTTTATTTTTTCGAAATTTAATCTCCATCCAGTTGAGGAAGGAGACACAGTACAGGATGAGGTTTCCACATCTGATGCGGTACCCTCTGGATAGCTACATCCCTTCACTTCATTTTTAAAGAAATATTTTGATTCATGTCCCTGAAGAATTTTTTATTGGACCCTTTCAATTCGTCAGAAGTTGCGAAGTTCAATTCCAAATTGTTAAACTGTCATCTTTCTTTCGATGTATGATACAAAACATCAAAACAATAATACCCGTCAATTGTTATTATGTCAGGGATATTTTAATTTGAGGGATGGAAAACGACAACTTGAATTTTTTTAAGGGATGTTGTTGTAAATATCTCATATTTGAAAGCGTAAATTGCTCATTGCTGGGCATGCGGTTGGAATGTGTCCACATTAAGCAGTTGCTTGCCTCAGCTCTGAGCACAACTTGTTTCTATCTACTAATTTTGCTGACATTTCACTTTTCTTTTTTCCGTATAAGTTCACTTTATGATTCTTTTATGTGGAGGGAATATAATTTTTCGAGTAAAAGATGGAAGAAATTTTAAGGATGGCAGCGCACATTTTACCTGAAAAAGGGGTAAACAGAGAGGAGATATTTTTATTATATATAGAACAATATTTAAATATTTTAACAAAATAGGTAAACTAGATTTGGTTTGTATGAAAAATAGCTCCACCGATTATGTGTATTGGTGGAGGCATTTTAGTATAATTATGGTGGAGCAAAAGCGTCTGCCACCACAGGATTGGTGGAGCTGTTTTTTATAAAAATCAAATTCATCATTTGAATCTACAGGATTGGTGGAACTGTTTTTCATAAAAATCAACTTCATCATACTTGTTTAGTTAAAAGATGAATTTACGTAAATTAAACTGAAAATATTTATCCATTAAGCCTAACAGGCTCCAAAAATATAAATTTACAGAATACTGTTCAAAGAAAATTAGTCTTCCTACATAAGGCAGTTTATATATATATATTTTTTATGTTTGAAGATGTATCAAGAGTCGTCAGATTCAAATCTTCGAAACACCCACAATATTTACAGTTTCTACATGCATGAATTATATAGTAATAGCATACCGTATCGTTGAAATTAAAGCATAATTTTTTTTCCAAAATTCTTTAGTTTGAGTTTAATTAGTATAAATTAATTTTAAACCGTCTGATTAGCTTCAAGTTTTATGTTCCTGTAGGTGGCTTAACTCACCATTACGCACATATCAAGCAAGCGTAAAGCTTGGGTCCGATGGACGTTGGAGACACTTTTGGGTTCAACGGGTAAGTCAGCCGTTCGGTGCGCTTTAAAAGTCGTGCATTGCTGAAATTCGTGTACACGAATCTTAAAGCGCATCGGATTGCTTCCGTAACCGTTGGACCAAAAATGACTCCAACGCCCATCGGACCCAAGTTGCTCTCATCTAGCAACGCTTTGTGAGTAAAATAAAGTAGAAGCATTAAGGCTAAAATGACCCAAATTAGTGTTGTAAAAAATGGTGTTAACGGCCGATTAAACGGCCGTTTAATCAGAAACGGCGGCCAAACTGTTACGAATACACTTAACGGATGCCTGTTAACGGATAAAAATAATTAATCGGCCGTTTTTTATGTGGATTGGTGGAGGTATTTTAGTATAATTATGTTGGAGCAAAAGTTTCTGCCACCACAGGATTGGTGGAGCTGTTTTTTATAAAAATCAATTTCATCATTTGAATTCACAGAATTGGTGGAACTGTTTTTCATAAAAATCAACTTCATCATACTTGTTTAGTTAAAAGATGAATTTACGTAAATTAAACTGAAAATATTTATCCATTAAGCCTAACAGGCTCCAAAAATATAAATTTACAGAATACTGTTCAAAGAAAATTAGTCTTCCTACATAAGGCAGTTTATATATATATATTTTTTATGTTTGAAGATGTATCAAGAGTCGTCAGATTCAAATCTTTGAAACACCCACAATATTTACAGTTTTCTACATGCATGAATTATATATCATACCGTATCATTGAAATTAAAGCACAATTTTTTTTTTTTGCAAAATTCTTTAGTTTGAGTTTAATTAGTATAAATTAATTTTTAAACCGTCTGATTAGCTTCAAGTTTTCTGTTCCTGTAGGTGGCTTAACTCACCATTACGCACATATCAAGCAAGCGTAAAGTTTGGGTCCGATGGACATTGGAGATACTTTTGGGTTCAACGGGTAAGTCAGCCGTTCGGTGCGCTTTAAAATTCGTGCATTGATGAAATTAGTGCACACGAATCTTAAAGCGCATCGGATTGCTTCCGTAACCGTTGGACCGAAAATGACTCCAACGTCCATCGGACCCAAACTGCTCTCATCTAGCAACGCTTTGTTAGTAAAATAAAATAGAAGCATTAAGGCTAAAATGACCCAAATTACAGGCCTTGTACTTGGTATTAAGATGGCAATTTTAAAAGCCTACGGACTTGATTTCCAAAAAAAAAAAAGATGGCTATTCTAACGAAAAGAAAGAAAGCCTTTAAATTAAGCCCAGCCCACAAAAGAAGTATCCACTAAAGAAAGGCCGGTAGATGACAGACCTCTTATTACATGAGAAATGAGAGGGGTGTGAAACAAAATTAAGAGGAAAGATTAAAAGAAAGCACCACAAAGAAGGGATGGAACAAAAATGAACTATGAAGATAAAGGATTTATTACCAGTTTACCACTGCTTTTCATTAATCAGATGCTGGAATTTATGTGATAAATGACGGTTGTTATGCCATCCCTAAATTACAGATTTGAAACTCTAAATCTTCACCGTTGGTTTTTAATCGACAGTCCTGACCAAAGTGTCAAATCCTAGTTACACTAATAAAAACAATTAGCAACTTGATTTATGTTTATGGACAAACAAATGAGTTACTTTTGTAGAAAAGAGCTGAACCATTGTTTTATATTATCCCTTAGATATCATTTTTTTGCTCATCAGGGATTATATCTAATCAGCCCAAACACGCAGCTTACACTACCGATTAAGTATTGGTTCTGTGATTGTGCTTCATTCAAACCACTTTTGGGTGGATACGTACGGCGGTACGGATCACCACACAACGTGACAAGGCACTACCCTTCGGGTGTTATATTATAGACGCCACAACAAATTCTTTATTTATTTTTGGGTTTGTCTATAGTGCAACAGAGTTATTTTGACTATAATATAGTAATTGATTTTAAATAAAATTTAACCATCCGATTGATGTTTTCCACTTTAAATTGCTTAGGATAAAATAGTCTTCTCCTGCTCTCTTATATCTTTCTCACGGAGGAAATAAGACATCTCCGTTATATCAATCTCAGTGTTCTCACGGAGGAAATAAGACATCTCCCTTAATTGCTTTCAGTTGTAGTTGTCTTTTAAAACTTATTTGTTAGTTTGAACTTGTTTGTTTGTTTTCAGTTTGGGTTTTGTTTTATCATTTCGTATATTAAAATGTTTGTTTTGTCATGGCATTTTCTAATAAGAAAATCCTCGACTTCCCACTGCTATTGCTATTTGCTAGGTACGTATATATGTTTGAACACGAGAAAATTTTACAGTTGGCATTTGGCAAGCTAGCAATACGAAGTAAATTTGTATATTATCTGTCGTTTACATTGGTTTATTCATAAACATATATACCTTCCAAGAAAATATATACCTTCATAATTAAATATTCCAAGAAAATTCCCACAATTATCAAACGCATGTTTCTCTTTTCCATCAATACCTATCATAAATGAAAAGAAAATGTGAATAAAATCAGAACTAATGCTCCGGATTTTACATACAGATACAACTGAGATATTTTTTTGAATCACTTTTCTATTGCTACAGTTTCGTTCCCTTAATAGTGTTCAAATTAGGAGAACTTACAATAATTCAATTATTTAACCTAGTGATTGGGACTGCTAATTTCAGCTCGGATTTCAACAATAATTCGTATCCTCTGCATGTTTCTCTGCCCTGGGCTGGAAGAAACATCCCAAATTCAGGAACGCGTGTCCTCGGCATTAACTCAAAAGAGAATCTTTTGAGTTAATGAATCTCAACCGTTTGATTTTAAACGGAATCAATCTAACTCTTGCCTATGACATGAGGACTTTTCATTATTAGTGCTGATCTAGTTTGCATGAATCTTGAAATAAATCGGACGGTTGCTATTTCTTAGCTCAAAAGATTCGCTTTTGAGTTAATGCAGAGGATACGAATTCAAAATTCAGAACAACTGGGTTCTGACTTGTAGGCCCATGCCTCTTTAATCGTTTTAATGTAGATTTTGCGGATCATGTAATATTTCAGGTGGAATCTTTCCGAATTTTTTTATTAATATCCTCAATTAAATAAAAAATTATCAAAACACCAACTGTCTTTTTTTGTTTTGTTTTGAAAAATGCAAAGATCGTTTGAATTTTTGGTGGTCCATTAATGATTAATATCAAATAAATAATATAAAACACTGACTCAATAACAATACAAGGCAAAAATATTGTATTAGTTCAATTAAAATGAGGAGCATTCTTCTTTCGACGGATGTATATGAATGCTCCAACAATTATACATGAGTTTATGGTAAGATTTGTCTGTAATGAAAGAAATACAAGCTCTTTAACGTCATCAATCTGTGCATTCATGCTATAATGCATCCCTATCTAATTTTCGTAAGTCATTTTTCTCATTTCTAAAACACTTGTAGGTTGTACATTTATTTATCTGAAACATCTCTTGTAAATAGGTGAGGCTAGAGTGATGTACGAGGCTAAAACGAGGATATCTTCACCGATAAGCAAAATATGATGAGCAAACTTCAAACATGCGTATCTCGAAACTCGAGTGTCCGATTTTAGCATATGGCCACTTTTCGGAAAGCATAGCGTTTGTCCGCATTTTATAATCACAAAAAAAACTGAAAGAAAGTGCCTCAAAACTTGAGTTTAAATTTTCAATTAAGTTTTCTTTGGTCCAAATTTTTATTTTCTTATTTTTTACAATACTCTTTCCTACACATTGTTTATGTAGATGTATGAAGTCTAAGATATAAGGTTCCTTTTGTTATATTTTCATTGTTCGGTTCAAATATTTTCATTTAGAAATTTAGTTTTGCATTTTTAATATTCAGATCTAGAGCATGCTATACTAAAAGCACATCATTATGATAATTCAATTTAGTGTTTTTATCAAAAATTTAATTTAATGTTTTCATTTTGAAATTAAGTTTTAGCGTTATTTTCCAATCATAATTTTCTTATCTTGGCAGCACACTTGTCGAAATTGAGGAGTGCGTGCGCTGTATATGGAAGTATTGTGCGAAGCAGATCTGACAGAACAAATCGGTTGTGGTATTTGTCAATTGATGATATATGTATATCAGATTTAAATCTGCTGAAATCTGAAATTCCAGCCATTCAACTTTTTCTATGCATACATCTCGAAATAGATAATTTTTCTGTACACGCATCTTGAAACAGTTTGACGGCCGGCCGGATCTCAAATTTCAGCAAATCTCGAATTCAGCAAATTTAAATCCACGTATATCAGCTTTTGCTACGTACAAGGAGCGGAAGAAGGAATGTATGGAAATTAAATATTGCAAAGCATTGTAACAAATAAAAAACAGAGAACTTTTCTGCAGCATAAATTGGCTGGTCCCTTAAATAGTCAGTCTATCATGTAATGGACATGTTATATTTAACAACTTTTCTGACATCGAGACTGATGTGACATTTGTTTAAATTAAAAATATTAATAAAAAATGTTGACTTGCTATCCATGACTCACATATGTTACGTACTAAAGATAGTGATCCAGGGACCACTTCGAAAAAAATACTAATATAATTACATTATCATTTGTTTAAACTGACCTAAAATTAAAAAATGGTCTGTCTAACCAGAAAAAATAATGTATCTATTTAATGTCGGTTGTTACATAAATATCTGACAACAAATTTTTAATGTTCCAAATATGCCAACTCTTATTTTATTTGTATTTAAGTTTAATGTTAAACTTAAATTTGTCAAGTTTGCTCTACGCAGTGTTTTAAAATTCGGTTCTCATTCAGTATACGGAGCCTACCGCATATTGTATTGCATACTGCATATACAGTATGCGGCCGCATATGCAGATTTTTATTTGGATTTATGTATGCGAATTTTAAATGAGAATTCGTATATATAAACAAATATACGGTAATATGTGGTATGACTCATTGTTAATATACTATAAACTAGTTTCTTATCACTGTTAATATACTCTCAACCGGTAATATGTGGTATAAATCACTATTAATATACTTTAAACTGATATTTTATCACTATTAATATACTCTAAACCGGTAATATGCTCTAAATTTTATATTCAGACCGACTATAAATTTTCTATTTGAATTGCAACCGAATAAGAATATTCGGTTTTTCAACCGAATTTTACTACATTGCCTATACGCATTTGTGGATATAGTGTTTCGCTTCATTCATATGCTGATGTCTACTTTTCAAATGATACTGCGAAGTGTTATTTCGTTTCTGTTTTCTGCGTCCGTTTTTCTGGTTACAATTTGATTCTTTTATCTTATTTTATCTCTGTGTGCAACTTTTTTTTATTATATTTCTCCTATAATAATTTGATTCATTTTTGTTGATTTCCTCGTCTTACGTTAAATAAAAGTCAAATTCTTCATTACAAAATTTGTCAACTAAAACCTAATAAAAACATCGAATCAAACAAACTCTAGTCATGAGAAATAAAGTCATGGGCTCAACTTTATTGACCTTTAATACAATTTAATTTGATTGAAATCAAATCAATCGAACTTGAGTGGGAAATTAGTTGAGTTATCGAATTCAGATTAAAATTCATACTAGTTCAAGTTTGAATCGATTTTGAGAACCTGAGCTTAAATATTAACTTCTATTGTGTTTGCTATTGAATTCTCTAACAACTTTTTTTTTAGTAAATGGTAGAGGTCAAGCTAACAAATTATTTAATACCTCTATTATTGTAACACAAATTTTTCTCATTTAAATTTCAAATCTATTACTTCCTACATAGAGATTATGCATCTTTGTAACTAGATTAAAGAATAATTTTTTATTCTCTTAAAATAAATTAAAGTACAGAAGTCACAATTGTCTTTTTTTTTAATTAATTTTATCTATTACTAATATAGTAATTTTTTTTATTGCTAAAATAAAATTTGAAAAATATTAGCATTTATTTCTAAAACTAATTAAGTTCTTATATATATATATAGAGAGAGAGAGAGAGAGAGAGAGAGAGAGTAAGGCTACCATGCTTTGCAAATTAAAGTGGGTATTTTAATTTGCGCTCATATTTTCATTTTCAATGTTCAAATGGCCGATCCGAACCGCTAAAAATGTTCTCCATATTGAAATGTGCTTGGAAACCAAATTTTACATTTTTTGGAATTTTTTTACTATTTATTAAGCCACCTTGAAATCGTTGATCCAACGTGAACAGTAAAAATTTCTAGACTATCGGATCAGCGATTTTCAAAGTGGCTTAATGAATAGTAAAAAATTCCAAAAAATGTAAAATTTGGTCTCCAAGCACATTTTAATATGGAGAACATTTTCAGCCGGTTCGGATTAGCCATTTGAACTTTGGAAATGAAGATATTGTGACATGACTCACCAAACGCATTTACACCATGGCTTAGCCAAGTCCATCTCTCTCTCTATATATATAAAATATTTATGATTGTGTACTTATAAATTGAATGATATAATTATATATATTGAACTTAATATTGAGCGAGTTCAATGAACTCTCTTGTGCGTTTAGATAAATAAAGAATAATGCAAAAATAGTGTTAGTCTCAATTTTAAAAATAGTAACTAATTCAACATTTTATAAGATTAGTAGTATAGTAAAAAAATTCATAAAAAACAAATAAAAATAGTAACTATTTATTAATTCAAACACACCTATAAAATAGTAATTTAGAATAGTATTAATTTGAATTAGCGACTATTCATCACCAGTTGAATTATAAGCACAGAAATTATATTTTTCTATAGTAGCAGCGTGATTCGCGCTTCAATAGTTGGTACGAGTATCTGTTTGAAATTTAAAAATAGATATGCTAGGCTCGTCAATGAATGAATTATTAATGAGATTAATCCCTGCCATCTGTCCTTTCTCTGTCATCAGTTATTTTATTTAAAATTCTCTCTGATAGATTTGGGAAAGTTCCAGGAAGCAACGTGCAGTGGAGTGACATGGGTACGATGACGTCGCTTGAAATAGACAGAACATTCTATACACAAATTTTGAAAATTAAAGAGAAACACGATGTTGACAAAATTGGAAACCAACAGACCAAAATGAGGGGGAGAGGGGGTATCCGATGCCCATCGGATTAAACTCGGTTTGATGGATGATTTCTACCGTTCGATCAACTTCAAAATTTGTGTCATCATTTTAATATCCATGCTGTTTGTTTTAATATCCGTGCTCATATATTTTGAAGTGGATCGGACGGTAGAAATCATCCATCGAACCGAGTTTGGTCCGATGAACATCAGACACCCTCTCTCCCAAAATGAGGAGGGTTCCATGCAACCAAAATTCTATATATTTATTTGCATCCAATTTTTTATCTTATTTATTTTTATTTTCAAAATCCGAATTGTCGATCCGAAATGTTCAACATGATCTTCATAATAAAATATGCCTGGAGACCAAATTTTATATTTTTTACTATTTTCTAAGATATGTATAAAATCATTGTTTTAAGGAGATTCTGGACCATCCGATAAAGTGATTTTGTACATATCTTAAAAAAATAGTAAAAAATTCTAAAAAATATAAAATTTGGTCGCCACGCATATTTTATTATGAAGGTAATGTTGACCGGTTCGGATCGACTGTTCAGACTTTGAAAATGAAAATAAAAAATTGAATGCAAATGTGAGCATATAATTTTAGATGCATTGGAACCCTCCTCGATCAAAATATATACTCGCCTAAAAATAATTATGATCAACCTTCTAAAAATCCGATCGAAACATCAAGTTTGAAGTGGGACTTGAGGTAATCAAGTCCAAACATATATTCGCCTAAAAATAATTATGATCGTATTTTGAAAATCTAACCCGAGCATTGAAAGTTTGAATGTTCTTGCTTTTAGAATTTTTTATTATTTTTATTTTCCAAATGTTACTTTCCAAAGTCTTTTCCTCTGCTAGAAAAGTTTTATTAGCAACCAATTAGTTTGACAATCTTAACAACCGTAAAAACTAACATATATTTGTGAAATCTGACATGGAAAATATAAAGAAAACGTGTCTACAATATTTTTAAAATCTTATTTTTTATGGAGGTTTCATCATCAAATACTAATTACAAAAACATCAAATAAAATTAAATTACATAAAATAACAATCCAACATATTTTAAAGAAAACAATATGTCTACAATAATCTACAAAAAAAGCAACATGACTAAATTTTTTAATTTCTTCCAAAATTTCTCGACACAATTTGAAAACAAAAGTTCTTAAAATTACAAAAAATAAGTTGTGATTTTTTTTTCCAACCATATTCAAAGCGAGGAGGGTTCAAATGCACCTAAATTTCTATGCTCCAATTTGCTCCCAATTCTTTATCTCCTTTATCTTCATTTTCAAAGTCCGAATAGTCGATCCAAACCGTTCAACATGATCTTCAAAATAAAATATGTCTGGAGACCAAATTTTAAATTTTTTTGGAATTTTTTTACTATTTTTTAAGATAGATACAAAATCATTATTTTAAGGAGATTTTGAACCATCTGATAAAGTGATTTTGTAACTATCTTAAAAAATAGTAAAAAAATCCAAAAAAATATAAAATTTGGTTTCCAAGCATATTTTATTATGAAAGTCATGTTGATCGGTTCGGATCAACTGTTCAGACTTTAAAAATAAAGATTAAAGATTAAGAGCAAATGAAAGAATGAAATTTTGGGGGCACTGAGACCTCTTCATTCAAAGGCCAAAGCATTAGGATTTTGGATCCATTATTATATACTGGTTAATATTCATAAAACAATTCATCACTACCCTTCTTGACCTTGACTTGCATATATAGGTGCACTAACCCTAGGATGCCCTTCGTACTAAAATATATTTGTTCACATGACATTGTCAGATTGTCTGCTGAGCTCTTTAAAGTCGTTCAGTTGAAATATTTTTATTTCAACATAGTAGAATGGACACAA
Source organism: Carex arenaria (assembly GCA_964058825.1). Lineage (NCBI taxonomy): Eukaryota > Viridiplantae > Streptophyta > Magnoliopsida > Poales > Cyperaceae > Carex > Carex arenaria. Next base: position 30,706 of record CAXKVW010000680.1, read on the forward strand.
AAACATTTATGTTTCGTCTATTAAATGTAGACTTGACCCGTTGACCCGGACAAAAAGTTCAGTGTTTTTATATATATATTTTATTTAGTTTTTAAAGTTCGTTTGTTTGAATCGAATTCATGGCCCGTGGCCCCGTGAGAAGTGCTCAGAAAACAGGAGGTTTGCTGGGCATTGTGCATAAACCAATTTGTCTCCTCAAAAAAAAAAAAATTAATAATAATAATAAACAACTCTGCATTCCAATTCTCCAAGTAATAATAGATGAGTAGAACTAGGTGCTCCTAAGTTCACCAAATTTCTTGTGAACTTGATTCTAAAATATATCGAATCGACTTTAAACGATGAATTCAAACTGTTAAAACCCTTCTATCTAATGAGTGATGCGTCTACATGTGAAAATTTTAAATTTTCTAATTAATTTAATACAGAGTCAAGTGGTCAAAAGTTTAAGGTTTATAAATTAATTTTAATGCATTCATTTTTTGGACTCTTTTGACCGCTTGACTCTATATTAAATTAATTCGAAACTTTAAAATTTTCACATGTAGACGTATCAATCATTAGGTAGAAGGATTTCAATGATTTGGATTCATCGTTTAAAGTCGATTCGATATATTTTAGAGTCAAGTTCACAATGATTTGGATTCATCGTTTAAAGTTGATTCGATATATTTTAGAGTCAAGTTCACAAGAGGTTGGGTGAACTTAGGAGCACCCTAGTTCTACTCATTAGGTTATCATTTCCTTAAAAATGTTTTCAAAATTTTCACTACGGTCCGTTATTTGATATTTTGTTTTTTTGACAATTATGAAAACGGGGTCAAAATATTACTTGTACCGTTGTACGTAGTTATCATTTTAAATTTAGTATTATTACAAAGCATATTATTTTATTTTTATTTTTTCTTATCATGAACCGAACAAAACTTCACTTGCTAGCTGAGCCTTGAAAAGCATTCAGTACAAAAATGAAGGAATCAGCCTTGAAATATCTGAACATATTTTCTTCAGAAACTTTATATATTTGTTTTAGGAAAATTGTGAAAATGACATCTCAAACTTTTGAAATTGTCAAAATGTCACTCCAAACTTCATTAATTTGTAAAAATGTCACTCCAAATAATTAATGACTAAAATACCCTTGTCCATCCATCTCCGTCCCTCTGCCGACCCGACCCTTGTCCATCACAAGAGGTGCAAAAAGCAGTTTCCGAGCATGATTCTCTTCGCCTGCCTTTACATTCATCGCAACCTCTCCTCCTCCGATAAGCACCAGCACCATCAAACCCTCCTCTACGACACCCCTCCGCCGCGCTCAGCCGCCATTCGGAACAGGAGAAGAAGAGAAGGCAGGAGAAAGAAGAGGAGAAGAAATATATTTTAGTCATTAATTATTTGGAGTGACATTTTACAAATTAATGAAGTTTGGAGTGGCATTTTGATAATTTCAAAGTTTGAAGTGACATTTTCACAATTTGAAGGTTTTGGAGTGGCATTTTCACAATTTTTTGACATTTTCACAATTTGAAGGTTTTGGAGTGGCATTTTGATAATTTCAAAGTTTGAAGTGACATTTTCACAATTTGAAGGTTTTGGAGTGGCATTTTCACAATTTTTTTTTCTTGAGTTTGAAACCCGTAAGTGAATTATATTAAAAAATCTAAAACCATTACAATATCTTAAATTGAAGAAGTAAGAAGGTAAAAATGCCATCTAACATTAATAATTCTAAAAGTAAAACTTAGAAAATAAAAAGGCTCCGCCCCAATTTCTCTTATGCGCCCCAATTTTTCAGTAAAGGCCGCCCTTCAATTTCTCACCAAAAGCAGTAATACTCCTGTCTCTGGTTGGTCTCTTGAGTCCCATTTACCACTATCTCCACACAAACATCTGCCCACAGAAACTTCATATATACCGGAGCATAAAGTTACTGAATCTTTCGTTTGTAAGGCAAGTAAAGGTGAAGTAAGAGAGCTTTACTAATTAAAGTAAAGAAAGATAATATTCTGGGGAAATGAGTGGGTCCTACGTTCATAAAAAAGGGAGCTATAAAATATTAATAGGAGTGTTAAAATTTAAAAATGCAATATATGTGGTTATATGTGATTAGGGAGAATTGGATTCAAGTCTTTAAAAATAATAAATTATGCTCTAACTATTAGGATACAAGCATATATATGATATACTAAGAGAGATGCCGCACTATATAAATAGTTCTACGAAATAAAATAAAATTTTCATTTATAAAGAGAGAGATGGGCTATGGTGAGTTGTGAAGTAAAATAACGTTTTACTTCATGCTCGTATTCTAATTTGAAAATTCAAACAACCGATCCGAACAGCTCAACATTTTCTCTATATTGAAATGTGCTTGGAGACTAAATTTTACATTTTTTGAAATTTTTTACTATTTATTAAGTCACTTTGAAAATCGCAGATCCGGATAAACAGTATAAAACAGTAAAATTTTCTGGATCATTGGATCAGAGATTTTCAAAGTGACTTAATAATTAGTAAAAAAATTCCAAAAAATGTAAAATTTGGTCTCCAAGCACATTTCAATATGGAGAACATGTTGAGCAGTTCGGATCAGTTGTTTGGATTTTCAATAAAAATATGAGCATGAAGTAAAAATGACATCTTATTTCAATATGGAGAACATGTTGCAACGGTTGATTAACCGTTACAATGGTTGGACCAGTATGTAGAGTTTGGCTACGCTAGAAATCCTAACGATTGTTAATCGTTACAACATTTGCCACAACTCCTGGCTCTGTGAATTTTGAGGTCTGAGATGATTTATTCTATTGCAACGAAGGATTAATCATTATAATGATATATATCGATTTCTATGTAAATTGCAGTGTTTGAATTAAACCGTTAAGACGATTGATCAACCATTATAACTATTGATGCATTATACCACATTCTCAAGCATATTTTACCAATTTCACTGATGTCTCCTTATTTTGCCTAGTTTGCGACCAAATTTACACCAGAACTTGTGCCTTAAAGCCTACAAATATGAACCTTTTTACTTAATTATTACTAGATTGTGGTACTGCTATGCTTTGTTTGCTGTTTTACAGGCAATGGGCGAATTTCCTCTCCATACGGTCCGTATAGGTCTCCATACGGTCCGTACATGATCAGCCCAACCACACAGACGGTTCCATATCAGAGGCATCAATTCTCCAAGACAAGGCACGGGTATACGGTCCGTATAGGATCCTATACGGACCGTACAAGCTATTTCGGAAACCCAGGCTGGAATTGGAAACAGAGACAGCCGGGGGGACTGAAAAGGAAGGCTTTCAATACGCGATTTCGGCATTAAGGGGTATCATTCCAGATCTGAGAGGCATCTTGGATCCATTCTTGGTGCTTGGGAGACAAGGAATAACTTGGAGAAGAAGAAGAAGAAGTTTTGCAACGGATCTTCGGATTTTCTATTGTTTTTCTATGAACTCTTTCATAATTTTTATTATGCTTTGTTTTGAGAACATGAGTAGCTAAATTTACTGTTTCTAGGGTTAAGATGTAGTTGACGTTTGGTTTACTTGTATGCTACTTGAATTTGTGTTGAATGCTTAGTTTTTATCTTGTTATGTAGTATTTTAATTGCTTGATTTTTGCTTGCTTGAGTTTGATTAGTCATCCCGTTAGATGAATGCGCACGTCTAATTGTTAGGAGCCAAGTCTATGATACTCAATCCAACTAGACCAAGTATATGAGGTAGGTTTTCAGGCCAAGGAGTACTGAAAGGGAAACTTTTCTCGAGGCGAAAGTCCTTAGATACCTTTAGCAAACCGACAAGTAACTTAGATAACTTAGTCCAAAATTACGAAAGTTGAAGGTTAACGAATCTAAGAGGGGAGTAGTTGAGTCCGGTAAATCAGATTCTAAGCCAAAATTGCGACAGTTGAGGTAAGGAACTTAGATCTGGTCGATGGAAACCCTAGACAAAAGTACCAACACAGAAACAGTAGCTGCAGTATTCACTCAGGGGCCTATACGGACCGTATAGGATTATATACGGGCCGTATACCCTGGGGCCAGACAGATACGAAATCTGAAACCCTGGAAACCCTTTTTATAAATTGAAAACAACTTTTAATCTTCTTTTAAGCATTTTAATATTGTTATTGATCAGTAGAATTGTTAGAACAACCAACAAATCAATCTTTTCTTACTTCTAGAATTTTAGTCAATCTAAGCAGAGTCCGGTTGTTTTATTCTGTCCCTGTGGATACGATACCCGACTATACCAACGGTAGGACTGTGCACTTGCAATTTTGACCAGAGGTAGACTCGAGTTTTAAAAGGTACAGCTTGCTGTACTGAAACTTAGGAGTACACCTGTGTGCGAACATTCACATATTTCTAACTTGTACTAGCTTAATCTTCAGTCCAGTACTTGATTCTTCATGACTCATTCTTGATATATCTAGCAATTGATACTTCTGTATCGTCATAAATATGAACAATATCTCATAACAAGAAACTGTAAAATTAAACAAACATGCATTTTTGCAAATCTAGTCAAACAAACTAAGTAGATTAATTGCATTGTCCAACAAAAATCACCACGACCAACAAATAGTTTGAGATATTTAAAGTGAAGTAGAGCTTATCTCATCCTTAACAAATGAGGGAAAGGTTTAAGAGCTAAAGGAAACATTTCACCTGTCAAGAAATATTTCTTTGCAAAATTCGTTTGTGTAAAATATATAATTAGCGTGGAATTATTATTTGCATTGATAGGAAGCACAGTAATATAATTGTAATCTTTTCGTGCAATTTTGGTCTTATTTCCAAACTATACCAATTTTAATTGTGCTGTTATGCATGTGTGATTTTTTTTTCCAAATCATGTAAATATTTTTTTCCCTTCAAATTTGCACCGCCCATGGTATTGTCATATATTGTCTTTAGTAGCAGCAGACGAGTATTTAAATGGGCATGCAAGTAAATATATCGTAACTAGACGTTTCGTTTAAGAATATTAATCATACGAAACTTACTAGTCATATGAATATTTTTTTTATTAAATTCTCCGCAAAGCATAACTTTCATCCGGCATTTCAGCTACTGTAGCCAAATTGTTAATGGGTAGTCTTGTAGAATTTCTAAAACAATATTATCATATGACTTTATCCTCAAATTATCTATCACACAGAAATACTAGGTTAATTTGAGAACAAAGATATGTTAAAAAGAAAAAAGATCCACCGCATATTGGAAATATTTACACCATTAATTAACTAGATCTTCTAAAGAAACAAGAAGATCTCATCATCAACAATCACAAAAAAAAAAATCATCGATAATCTATAGATCAGCTTTAATTTCTAATGTTCCGAAAATAGAATTATTTCTTGTTAATATAAATCAGATCCATAAACGCCATATTGAAAGAGAGATATCGATCTTAACAACTGGTCGACTCCACCTCCGGCTCTGCATTTAGATCGAAACTTCTAGAAACCACCTCGGATTCGTGACAATCATCGAGTTTGTTGGTACGACGATCTTTCCGATCACGACCGTCCGTTACCTCCTTGAAGTCATCCAATGTGAATACAGGTTGCCACGTTACCCTGCACCGCCTCGTTTCGTCACGCGAGGTGAGGCTGCTCTTCATCTTCTTCACCTCTTGTAATCTCTTCATAATAGCAAAGAACTCATCTACTTCTTCATCGTTCACTGTCCTTTCGCCACGTGGTCGCTTGGTGCCTTTAGCCGTTGAGTCCTCTGCCTCGTCGCCGCTCCTTCGCCGCGTTCTCTCTTCCTCCATTATTGTATTGCTTTTCTTGCTTAAATTTCTGTCTGTCTTCTCTCTCTTATTTGGTGTACCTCGAAAGGTCAAGATGAGAGAATAAGGCAATTATAGAGGCACGCGATTTAGAGTGGGTGGAATGACATCACTTGTATGACGTAAGCAGATGTATTCTCTTTTACGAAAGCAAACGGTGATACACAGGATCTACTGCGGCAATTATCCGTGATATCATATATATCGGAGTAATTAGGGAAGCTAGGCACCAGCCTGTAGCCACTAGCCATTAGCCAGTTGACGAACAATTGACTGATTGAGCAATGAGACATGCATATTACATATATGAAGCCACTGAATTTGCGCCGCATGTTTTTGGTAAAAATATCGTTTCAAGCCAAGTGTATATAATAGGATTAGACTGTGGACTCAATCGGAAGACTTGTTTTTGTAAACGGCTGCATGTGAAGTCCTGTGCATTAGTCTGATTCGGTTGGTATAAACATTGTTTTGATATAATTATTATAGAAATAATGATTTTCAGCAAAATTAAAAATAACAATATAAACTTTAGCGAAAAATTATCCTAAATTTAATATAAAAAAATCCTAATATTTTTGTAATAAACAGTCTATAATAATTCAAAATTCTTCTTTTTAATTCAAGAAAAAAATATTTCAATAATTCTATATCATACTTGAAAAGCACAAATAACAAGAACAATAAAAACTCAGCATTTATACAATAGAATGCGTAGATGCACGCCCTCTAATGAAATACTTTGAATATAAATGAGTCCAAAAGCTCCAAATGTTTTTTATTTTATTATTTAAGTATTAATTCATAGATACTATATCACTTCTAAAATTCTACAATTTTAGATAGAAAGACAAAGGTCCCACCTTTTAACTTACGGTTAATGTTTGTGAAAAAAATTTCATTTGAACTTTATATTCATGACTTCTTACTCAAAATATTTTATCGTTTGTTACTACACTAAATGACGGTGTTTAAGTTTTTTTTTCTTTATTATATTGTAAAACAAGAAGCTGAAGTAAAACTTTGTATATAAATGTATAAACAAGCAAGAGAGGACGCGTGATTTTCGCCGGGGAGTGGCAGGAATTGAATTCAAATCTAATAACTAATCAGATACTAAATAAAAAAAAAACAAGAAAAATAGTATACTCTAATATAATAAAAATAACATAGTAATATCATTTTATATATTAAAAAACAACAAAGTTGGTCGGAACTCATAAATAAAAAACATATTTTTCCTAAACAATGCTTTTGAACTGGTTTGGTGTGTTTTCCAATTCCAGAGAGAGACAAAGTAGTACCAAATTCGTATTTTTCATTGAATTTTAAAATTCAGGAGGAGTGATTACTACCTCCCCTGGCTTAAGATGGATCCACCCCTGTAAACAAGTTGTATCAGGTGTCTGAACAAACTTAAATAAAATTAAAAATCAGTTTATATTTCATGAGCAATACAATCAAGCCGTTTCATAATTAACTTGCACATTTCATTTTCTATCTCTATCCCTTTATTAAACTCAATTGCTTCAATTCGAGTTGGGTCGAATTGTTGGGTCCGGATCTCCTAAAGTAACTCAATTTTTGAATTTAGATAGAGACCGTTTGATTTGAATCCGACACTCGGAATCATCTCGGGATTCAAATTTATTCTCGGAATGTGTACGCTCCAAATACGGATAGATTGTCTCAGATTCGAATCAGACGGTCCAGGTTTAAAACTCAAAGATTGGGTTACTTCACTGGATCTGAATTAATTCGAGTTGTGACCTGTTAGAAAATAACGGCCTGATACGTGCTATCTGGGGTGGATAGCTCATATGTCGAAGGTATCAGTTGTTGGGCTGGATCTCGTATTATCTCGGTCGATAAGTCGAGATGAGGATGATTTAAATAAATGGGCCGACTTATCTCTAGGCGATAAGTCAATAATGGGGGATGAGAGGAGGATATGAGATATTCACTCTTCCCTATACGATATCTCTCTTAGTGTAAACTGGTAGCTGAACATTCGATTCCCTTCTCAGAAAATATGAGCATTTTTATATCCAGATCTCTAACCGTTTTTCTGCTGATTAACCGGGAGTTGTGGGTCAAGTTATTGAGATTGTGGGTGTAGTTATGGAGATCGTGGGAACGGTTATCCCGCATGAGGCGGTGCACCCCTCATGCCGGGCTTATCAAATATGAGCTTCAGCTTTAATATTTGTTGAGCTTTCCTTTTGTATTCCGGGCTGGCCTTAAAGACAATGTCCAAGTTCCGGTTTTTATTTAGTCCAAGTATAAATTAGGACCTTAGTAATATTGCCCTATCACTATCACGGTCCATTAATTTTATTATTCTGTTATCAATACTCCATTAACTTGAATTAATCATTTTCATTGATTTGTTTTCCGTTATAAAACCGATAAATGCAAAGTAAGATTCAGCAGCAGCGTTGTTGCAAATACATTTTCCAAAAATTAATTACCTCCTCATAATTTACATCAATTTTTTTTTTCAAATTTCATTTTCATATATATATTTCTATACATTTTATTGGATATTGGATGAGGTTATCTTCAATTTCTTTCAGAGTTGTAGTCCTAAAAAGAAAAAAAAATCAGATTATTTTGATCACGGTTTAATAATCTTTAATATAGGAATCAGAATGGTGGCTGCTTTTAGGCAAACCTTACGCTTAAAAATGAACATGTATGTTCTTCATTAACTCAAAAGGAAATGCATCTTAGCTGTCTGATTTTAAACGGAGTCAATCTGATTGTCTGATTTTAACATATGAACTCTTTAATATTAGTGTCAATCTAGTCTATACTAATTTTAAAGCGGATTAGATGGTCCAGAACTCAAGATGCATTAAATCAAAAGAGAATAGTAATTATTTTACATAAAAAAATTGTAATTAAGATAAAATTTTTGTAATTATTATTTTACAGGGAAAGGATTAGGAGTCAAATTAAAATGGCACTGTCGTCGGTCGACATGGTAGGATGATTCATCACTCAACGCAATGCACGTCATAGGCGCATGGAAAGCAGTAACTAGTAACTACTAGAAATGCCGTGGTTAAACCAGCAGCGACCACATTCCCGCGGCAACTAGAAAGACCGAACATTTTTTTTTTTATGAAATCCAGGCGGAAAACACGAACAATTAACAGCTGGTGTGGTCAATAGTCAATATATCGTGAAAGTTTCCATATTTGGAATCGTAAACTATCTTCTTTTCAAAACAGATAGATAGATATAGTCGGCACTCGGCTTATCTCAGACTCAGACCACATAATTTATGGACTGGTATGGTTGATCTAAAATTATTTTTAGACCGACATGAATTTGACAAAAAATAACAATGTGGTAATCCGAGTACTAAGTAAGAACATCTATTATCCATGGAAAATAGAAAGTTTGCAACAATTGTACTTCACTGAAGACCATAGATCTGATATTATCAAGTTTAATGCTATCTTCTTAGTACTTCTTTTGTCCATTTTTATTAAGCTTGATCAAGTTTTTAAGCTATAATTTCACATGACTTAAGTATTTTGTCAAACTTAATTTTCTTAAGAAAATTATTTTTCAATTTTATTATCGAACGGATGCTCCTTAGTGCAGCTTAAAATTTAAGCTGATATTGTTGCTGAACACTACTATGGAGACACGGATTTAATTCATATGAGCCACACGAACAGTCTTTTGTTGTTTTGAGCGACGTTTAACTTAAATCAAATATCATTTGCAGTATTTTATTATCTAATTATTTTTTATCAACATACAATCTTTTATGATTTTTTTTTAACTTTAACAACATACCCAATTTCTTGATGTTTGGATTTATTCATTAAAAAAAATATACTCATACGGTGACGATTAACACTAGGAGTGTAAATGGATATGAATTATCCAATGAAAGTAGAAATTCTTATATTCTTATTTTCAAATAAGAGTGGAGAAAATAAATTTGGATTTGAAAAAAATAGAATTTTTCAGGATTAAACTGATACGGATATGGATCAGGATATGTATGGAATATGAGAGAAAGTTTCGGATTCGAATACAGATAATTTTCTATACCTAGAGCGATGAAACAGAGCTGATATTTGTATAATCCAGATACCATTATCGATTCAAAATCTACTGTGGAATAATCCATTATATCATTAATTTCTCTCTCATCACTAACTATAGGTCATCAATAAAACAATACGGGGTTATATAAAGTAATCAACATCTCTTGTGGAATTAAGGAACCCTGAGAATCCGGACATCAACAATTGTTTGGGCAACACTAACTTTATACCTATTAATGTTGACTTTATACCTATTAATGTTGCTATATCTCTTTCTTGACCCTTTTTCTGTTTTAAATGTACGATTTATTGTAATAATTCATGGATAGAATTATGTAAAAAGAAGTGAAGAAAATTATATTTATATCCTGAGTTTATGTGAGTCAATTATTCGATAATTATTCATTTGCTATTTGCATTCGAATTTGTATTCGTAGATTATTCGCTCCGTATTCGTATCTGTTTAAGGTGAATATAACTTAAAATTTTAATATATATTTACTATTAGTATTCATATTCGTATTCACTCACTGAAAGATGAATACAGGTATAGCATGCGTCCTTTCCGTATTTGCTCCGTTTTATCCCCTATAATTAACATACGTAAAAAATCTCGAAACTTAATTCTCATAATGACGTATGAGCTAAAGTTGATAAAGCATTTGAGACAGATTTGAAGTGAAACGGACTCGACTCGAAAAAGACATTTGAAGCGGAATTAATATCCGGACTTGAAACTGGGAAATTAAATTTAGTTTATTGATAAAGAACTAATTCTCACGGGGATCTTCGAGTTTCATAGCATACAGTTTATACTATGTTAAACAGGAATCTGATTGGATCTGAGAAGGGCGATTGGGGGCGATTCGTCAGGCGATTCTGACACACCCTCTCTCCACCTTCGTCTCCCTCCCGGTGATCTCTCCTCCTCTCTCCTCCGTACTCTCTACTCAGCCTCTCTCTCTTCCGCGCTGGGCTAGGATCGCTGATGGATCCTTCGCGGATTCAGCTGGTTCGTGAACTCGAACCATCTCTCAAGGCCCTCACAGAGGCCTTACAAGCTGTTTTGGCTCCTGCTACTGGGCCTTCCAAACAGGTCGTGATCTACCCTGTTCGAAGACACGAGAATGATGCTAGGGCTCCGCATCTCGAAATGAAATCTGATCGCACGGGTCGACCTGTTGGATCGGAAGCAGCGAGGTTAAAAATGGCAGAATTACGGCGCCTTTCCTCTCCTTCCTCACCCTGGTGCTTTCGGTGTGGTTCCAAAGGCCATCTCGCTCCTTCCTGCCGCAACGCGGTGGTTTGCTTTGCTTGCAACCGTCTCGGCCACAGATCGTCACAGTGTCGATCGACTAGGCCGGTGAGTACAACAGCACAACCTCCGATCATCGATCCTCCGCCCCGTGTCCCTCCACTGGCCGTCAATTCGACTGTTCTCCAGAACAACACTCCCATTCTTCCTACACCGACTGTTGATGTACCACTCCCATCTTTCCCCACCAGTTCCTCTCAGATCCAGTCAGATCCCTTAGTTCAGGTCAAAATGCCTTCTGGTAATGCTCTTCGTCCCGCTATTCGTACTTTTCATGCTACTGCTGCTAGCGAAAATCTTGAAGCTTCTTTCAAGATGAGCTTTTTGCTCACTGATGTTTAGCGTTAGGGACCAGAACGTATTACCGCGGCTCTGTACAAAATGAGCGACCCCCAGTCGCGTCACCAGTGGATTGTCCGAGTTTTTGATGAATATCGCTACCTGATTCTTGCTCCTTCTCAGTTCTGGCTGGACTCTGTGCTTCCTAAGCACACGCTCCGATTGGAGAATTGGGATGTCCCGATCCAGGAATGGGACCCTAGCTATGCTCAGGGCATGAGGATGATCCCGATCTGGATTCGGGTCCGAGGCTTCCCGATGTTGCTTTGGCAAACTTCTAAATTTGAGAGGTTGATTGAAGACTTTGGGGCGATCTTGCTCGATCAGGATCCTGGTACTGTCAATTACTGGGACTGGCGCTATGATCGTTTAAAGATAGGGATTTGTGATCCAAAACTCCTTCCTGACTCACACTGGATCATGTATAAGGATGCCAGTGGCCATGTATCTCGTTATGATATTCTGTTCGAGATTGAACACGATCGTGCGGGCTCATACTTCAATCCAAACAGACCTAGATCAGAGGGAGGTACTTGGATACAGCGTCCTGGTGCATCTAGGCCTCCGTCTGGTCCGGGTTCTACCTCCTCTGGCCCTACCCCATCCGCTCCTCCTACCCAAGGCTCTCAACATCATTATGGTTTGGCTGATTCAGACATTCACCCGGTGCTGGTCACGACTTCGGTGCAGCAGCCTAGAACAGTTGACCATGCTGTTACTTTAAAGCATGCTGATACAGCACCCTTGGTGCTGAAACCTCCGACTCATCCGGCACCAACTCCCATCCCTCCCTCCGATGTTCTGGAGGCATCTCTAGCTGTGGTAAATGCTGTTCTTGCTCCTCAGCTGGCACCCCTTTCTGATTCGGTCCATCAGCCGGTGGTATTGTCTCCGATTGAGGTGGAGGTGCTGGCCCCAATTGTGAAGGACTCCAACACTCCTGATGTGTTGATTCTTGATGCTAATACAGCTGTTCCAGTTGATAATTTGGGTACTGCAGAGATGATGAGTGAAGGGGAGTCCTTTGATGAGGTGTTACATGAAATAGACACTACCCGCTCGGCTGACATGGTGCTAGACGAAGGTGTCAGCCCCAACTTGCCCATATCCGTTGTTCATGTAACGTGACCTAGCAACATCAGGAAGAGCATGCGCTTGCTAAAAATTCAGGGGCTTAACACGTCAGTTCTGAGCATGGCCATGAAGAGAGCACGTGAGAAACACTTGGAAGAGGCTCCCGTTAAAGGTAATCCTTTACTTGATGCTTTTCCTTTCACTCGATTAACTAATGCTGAAGTAGCTTCGTTGTTTGAGGTTTATCATATCTCTTTGGGTCATTCTGAGTCTCAACGTGATTTTGTTATTAATAATATGAGAGCATGCCCCCGTCCGTCCTTTGAGGACATTTTACATCAGGCTTTGGCTTTGACCAAAGAATCTGATCATTCTATGATGCTAGATTCTGAGTTAGGGGTTTCTTGTAGTGTTAAATGAATATTTTGAATTGGAATATTAGGGGGCTTAACACATATAGGAAGAGGAATATTTTGGCTGATTTATTGAAACAACACTCGGTTGATATTGTTGCTATTCAGGAAACCAAACGGGAGGATTATACCACTAGAATTCTTAAATCAATTTCTATTAAACTTGATACTTGGTTTTGGTTACCCTCTGTTGGCTGCTCTGGTGGCATTCTTTTTGGATGTGATAGTGACTTAGTTTCTGTAGTTACTGTTATTAAACGTCAATTTTCTCTTAGTGTTGTGCTGAAAAATAGATCTGATAATGTAGAATGGATGTATACAATTGTTTATGGCCCTGTTGTTGTTACTCTTAAGTCTGATTTTTGGGATGAACTTAGGCAGGTTCGTTTAAGCTGGCCTGGTCTGTGGTTAATTAGTGGGGATTTTAATAGTATACGAACTCGGGATGAAAAGTTAGGGCATAATTTTAATGTGCGATTGAGTAGGAAGTTTAATGATTTTGTCCATGATTTGCAATTAGTAGAATACAAATTACAGCGTAGGCACTATGCTCGGACTAATGGAACCCACTTTGCTCTATTAGATAGATTTTTTGGGTCCTCTGATTGGTATGAATTTTGCTTTGTCCAAGATTTGTCTCAGTTTGGTTTTGATCATTGCCCTTTGCTCTTGAATACTAAACATAAAGTCCCTGTCCCTAAAAAACCTTTTCGATTTGATAATCTTTGGCTGAATGATAATGAATTTTGTAGACTCGTTATTAAGTGGTGGAATGATTTCCCTTTATATGGTGAGATTGGTTTGAGTTGGCACAGAAAAATCAAATTCCTCACTCAAAAAATGGAAGGATGGAATAAAAATCATGAGGGTGAAAAAAAAAAAAAAAAAAACAGACCCTAGAAAAATTGAAGGAATTCGAACTTCTACAAGAATTAAGGGAACTCAATGATGAGGAATGACTCCAGTGGCAACAGTGCCAACTCACCCTCAATCAAATCTATGATGAGGAAGAATTGTATTGGAAAGAAAGATCGAAACAAAAATAGTTGGAGGAAGGGGACTTAAATACCAAATATTTTCATAAAAGTGCCACTAACAGATATAAAAAGCAGTCTATTTTACATATGGACATTCAAGGGCAGATGACTGATCAGCTTCCCCAAATTGAAAAACACATAATTGATTACTATAAGGGTATTTTGGGGATTAATGGAATTAAAGGGGCCCCTTTGCAATCTGATTTTTGGGATGAACATGAAAAGGTCACCGCTATTGAAAATGACTTATTAGTTGCTCCTTTCTCTGAGGAGGAAATTAAACTGGCAGTTTTTTCATCTGATAAATCAGGTGCTCCAGGTCCAGATGGCATCCCTTTTGGTTTTTATCAACATTTTTGGGATTTAGTAAAACATGATATTTGTACTTTAGTATCTTCTTTTGTAGATAATAAGGCATCCTTAACACATATTAATCAAGCAGTAGTCTGCCTCCTGCCTAAAGAGAAGGAAGTTACCAATATTAAGCAATATCGACCCATAAGCCTTGTTAATTGTAGTATGAAAATCATATCTAAATTGCTTACGATGAGATTAGAGGCTGTTATTAATAGGCTAATCGACCAAACACAAGCTGCTTTTGTAAAAGGTCGATATATTTTAGATAATGTTGTATTATGTCATGAACTCTTACACTATTGTAGGCAACAAAAAGAGGAGGGTGTAGTGATTAAGATTGATCTAGAAAAAGCTTACGATAAGGTTAATTGGCTTTTTATTCATGAAATTTTACGGACTAGAGGATTTGACAACAATTGGATCTCTTGGATAAGTCAATTGTTATATAGTAGCTCTACGTGTATTAATGTTAATGGTAATCTCTCACCTTACTTCCCCTGTCTTCGCGGTGTACGACATGGGGATCCTCTCTCCCCTTTCCTTTTCTTATTAGTTGGTGATGTGTTGTGTAGGATGTTTAATAAAGGTCGAGTCGCTGGTCTTCTTCAAGGCCTCGGGCCTTGTTTAGATAATGGCTATAACATTACTAATTGCCATTACGCTGACGATACGATACTATTTTTGAAGGCTACTCCTACTAATATTGATTCTGCTCTTTGGACTATGTACTGTTTTGAAGCTCTTTCAGGTATAAAAATTAATTTTCAAAAAACTGAGTTGATTCCATTACAAATTTCTCATTCTAATGGGGTTGTGCTTGCAGATATCTTTGGGTGTAAAGTTTCTAAACTTCCTTTGAAATATTTGGGAGTGCCGTTAAGTGATAGGAAACTGACTACTGCTGATTGGAGTTGCATTATAGATAAGGTCACCAAAAAATTGCAAGGGTGGGTAGGTAACTTGCTGTCTATCGGGGGTCGTCTCACTTTGGTAAATGCTGTCCTAACTACTGTTCCTTTATACATGCTATCTCTTTATAAATTGCCTCTGAATGTTAGAAAACAGATTGATCGAGTTCGGCGTCGTTTCTTATGGCAAGGTAATGCTGGTCCTCGTAAAAAATATTCATTGATCAATTGGGAATTAGTGTGCTATCCTAAAGAATACGGGGGATTAGGGGTCAAAGACCTCCACCTTATGAATATGGCCCTTCTTGTAAAGTGGTGGTGGAAAATGCAGAACCCTATCTATTCTGGCCTTTGGAAACAATTGATACAAATCAAATATTCTATTCACACACCATACAATCAGATGTCTCACTTTTGGAGAGAAATATCTAAATTACAATACTTAGGTAAAATGAGTTGCTCTTTTCAGATTGGTACTGATCAGAAAGTTCAGTTTTGGCTTGACACTTGGTACTCTGACTGTCCGTTATCGACGGCATACCCTCAGCTCTTTGATATTTGCTCTAATCCTTACGTTTGTGTGCAGGATGTTATTGTCTCTCAAGGGTCCATGTTGCGGTTTCGTCGAAACCTACATGGCATCCTTCGCTCTGAATGGAATGAGTTGGTTACCATAATTTCATCGTGTTCTCTCACTGACACTCCTGATTGCCCTAAATGGAAATGGGATTCCAAATTACAGTTTACCACATCCTCCCTTTATAAATTTCTCTCTTTCCGGGGAGTGCTAATTCCTTATGCTGATCTGTGGTGGCATGTTCCAGTACCTTTGAAAATTAGAATTTTTATGTGGTTGATGCTCCAAAACAAGATTCTAACTAAATCTGTGCTGTCCAAAAAGAGGTGGCAATGGGATACAACTTGCCAATTTTGCAATAATGCAGAGGAAACTGCTTTACACTTGTTTCTTAAATACCCTTATACTTCTCATATCTGGTTCTGGATGGGTAAATTTCAGAATTTCTATGGGGATTGGACTTCTTTAGAATAAATTCATATGTTTGCTATGTCTTTGCCTCTCAAACAAAGGGAGGCTATGTTAATGGTTGTAAGTGCCTTCTGTTGGTGTATATGGAAAACACGAAACTCTATCTGTTTTGATAAAAAAAATATCCCTACTACTAGACAAATGCTTATGCTAATTTACTCTTTGTTGGAATATTGGTCAGGCACTAAAAAAAGGCATGTGATGCAATTTGCTCAGACTTAGCTTCCTGAGGACATGGATATGATACCCATACAGTCTCTTTCGCCTTTGCCAGCCCTTGAGATGCATACTGGTACCGATTTGCACCTGGTTCCAGTCATGCTTGCCCATTGAGGCATGATTTTGATGTGTGTGGTTCCTTGGTTCTTACTCACACCAAGGGCCTTGTTACTGACTTCTCTTTGTTGCTTGATTGTTATGTAATAAGTGGGGAGTACCCATGCACTTGTTGGCACAATTGTTAGTGCCATCTTTATTGTTTCTGTTGCTTGTAGCACTTTACTTGAATGCTTTGCTGGTGTTATTCTCTAGCAAGATGGATGTTTTGTTTTGGATTTTAGGTAAGGGTGTACTTGTGTTTTTGCCTTTGATCTATGAGGTGTTTCCAATAAAAAATTCTCACGGGACTGACCGACTCCATGAAAGCATCATGCGCGTGATCATGGCCTACGGGCTTTAATGATAAATTAAAAACAGGCGTGTGATCAGAAAAATAAATGAGAATTTTTAATTATAGAATATTTATAAAATATTGGAGATAAAGGGAAATAGTATTTTGAAATTTTGAGATACATAGATGGTAGGGACTAGGGGGTGAAAACGGAGAATCCAAATCATCTGTCTCTCTGAGATATCTCATATTTTAAGCGACTTTTTTTTTGGAAAATTTCTACTGTTCAAATACATTCTGCACTAATCACAGAGCTCATATAATATTGGTCCCTGCGCTATCTCCGATTATATACTGAAGTCTGAACACGTCGGTATATAATTATTGTTGACACAAATAGTCTAAGATATGCTCTGACTAAACTGGCTTTTTTGTAATTATTGCCGTCATTTTTATCCATGCCTAGAAATCAATATATTTCGCTAACTCTGCTCACCAAAATTAGATTGTGTCAAAAATATCCAAACCGGCTATTTAATAGCCGGTTCCTAATTTTTATTAGAAACCGGCTATTATACCACCGGTTAATAAAAATTAGGAACCGGCTATTAAGCCGCCGGTCACTCCAAAAAAATAGTTTATTTATAAGTGTGCACTGTTCCGAAATTTCCTCACATTTCATTTCATCAAATTTCACACTATCTCTCCTCACATTCTCTCTTTTCTCTCATATTTCTCATTCTCTTTCTGTTTTTGCAAGTAAGTCCCTATATTTTGTTTTATATTATTAAGTATGCCAAAATAGTTATAAATTGCTACCAATTATTATAAATTGTTATAAATTTATTAGAAATTGCTACTGTTTGTTAGAAATTGTTAGAAATTGCTACCAATTCATTAGAAATTGTTATAAATTGTTACCAATTCATTAGAAATGTTCCAAATTTTTTTTATAAATTAGGAAGAAATTGCTACCAATTGTTATAAATTGCTACCGTTTGTTAGAAATTGTTAGAATTTGTTATAAATTGTTATAAATTGCTACAAATTCATTAGAAATGTTCCAATTTTTTTTATAAATTAGGAAGAAATTGCTACCGTTTGTTAGAAATTGTTATAAATTGCTACCAATTCATTAGAAATGTGCCAAATTTTTTTATAAATTAGGAAGAAATTGCTACCAATTGTTATAAATTGCTGCCGTTTGTTAGAAATTGTTATAAATTGCTACCAATTCATTAGAAATGTTCCAAATTTTTTTATAAATTAAGAAGAAATTG
The DNA here is from genome assembly GCA_964058825.1 of Carex arenaria. NCBI lineage: Eukaryota > Viridiplantae > Streptophyta > Magnoliopsida > Poales > Cyperaceae > Carex > Carex arenaria. The sequence goes on from CAXKVW010000680.1 coordinate 48,973, forward strand.
CTATCAATTGTTATAAATTGTTATAAATATGTTGACTAATTTCTGTTTGTTTTTTCAGATATTACTGTCGATTAAATCCGCTGCGCATGCCGTCAAGTTGCTCGAGATCAAGGGCTGGCGAAGAGTTGGATGGAGTAAGTTGCAGGAGCATGGCCAACTCATTGAGGATGCCGGACAAAATGGGCGTGTGATCAGCATGTTGCGCGACGCCGGAGAGAACATTGATTGGCGGGCAGTAGATCCATTCGAGGCAGATGCGCCGGCTGTATTCACTCATGATATGTCATCTCCACCCCGCTTGGACGCAGACTGGGACTATTATCACTGGGTGCTGTCTAATTCCGGCTAGGCTGCCTACTACAACTCTGAGGGACGTCCAGTGCAGCCACCGGTAAGTCGTATTTGTTATGAGTCGAGTTAGTTCAGTTTTTTTCATTAGTAGAAAAATTTATATCATTATTTGGTTTGCAGGGTCCGGCTAGCATGCCACTGCCGCCACCGCCGCCACAGTACGAGCGTGCATCTTTCGACCATATGGAGGATTATGGGCTGACTATCAGTCTCGATGAGATTGAGGGCCTATCACCATCCATGTCGGGACGATACCCAACGGCAATGGCACCCGACGGTGAGGCCAGCAGGTCACAGGCCCCTTCTGACTTTGCGACTGGGCTGGCAGACTCTATCTTCTCTACACCCCCGCCCCCTCCAGCTACTACTATGGGGGATGATAATCCGTGGGAGACCGCATCACGTATCAGGAGAGAGGCAAATGCCGCTGCTGTTGCTGCACGTGATGCAGTCTGGACGGGGCTGCCCGACAGGTATAATAGAGGACAGGCAGCCGAGCGATACTCCCCTTCTCCGTTTAGATGACGATAGTTTTTAGTTTTATTGTTCCGTAAGATTTACATTTGGATCTGTTATGTTTGTCATTTTATAGTTGTATTATCTGTTTATTTATTTATATTTCCTACTCTATGCTTATATATTGTTTTTCTCTTATGTCATGACTATATCATACTTACAAATGTCAAAAATATAAACCTCTCGTTAAAATCATAATAAATTTAGTTGAAAAATACCAAATTGTAATAAATCAATCAACAAATTTTGTTAATTAACCGTCTTAAAAATGAGAATTTCAAACGAGTCGTAACATATACATCAAAATTATATTTCAAATATTCAGAGAAAAACGGCGGCTTAAAATTATATTCGTAACATATATATATACTGTCCAGATTTAAAAAAAATATATACCACAGAAACCGGCGGCTTAATAGCCGGCTCCTAATTTTTATTGGGAACCAGCGGTATAATGGCCGATTTCTAATAAAAATTAGGAACCGGCTATTAAATAACCAGTTTGGATATTTTTGACACAATCTAATTTTGGTGGACAGAATTAGCGAAATATATTGATTTTTGGGCATGGATAAAAAAGACGGTAATTATTGTTTTAGCAATGAAATGGGTCTTTGACATTTAAAAAAAAAAAAAAATACCGAACACGTTTGTCACGCAAAATATGAGATATCTTGGAGGATATGCACTCGAAAGCGGATTGGATATTTATTAATATATATAAGGGTGAATATCTAGTGTTTTTCATGTAAACTTCTAAAATAGCTAATTTATCAATTAGAACATCGTAATATCCAATATCATCATAAAAATTTAACTCTTTATCCAATATTCCCTTTTGATTAGTTATTTTAAAAATTAAAATTACAAATATGTCCTTCATTTTAAAATTTAAACCCTTCACTGCATTGAGCATTATAAGTGGATCTCATGGGACATTAGGAAGCAAGCTGGATGGGCTGTGTTCTATAAACATGGAGGAGCTTCAAGCATGGTGAAGCATGGGGATATGGTGGCAGAAGACCCGTTTCATGTGGAGGCCCTCGCTTTGCTGTATGTCTTACAGTTGCACAAGGCACAACCTCAACCCCAGGTGGAGAAAATCCACATGTTCTCTGATTGCAAGGCATTGGTCAACAAGAAGAATTATTTCTCTTTGAAAATGGTTGATTTAGGACATTAATTTATGTGCCTCAATGCAGGGTGTTGCTGTCAGAAGTATGCGGGGGATGTACTAAGCAAATTAACACTTCGTTTTGCTTTCCCAGTTCATTTACTTTTGGTCACTTGATGTAATGAACCTGTTACTATTTTTAATGATATCCCTTGGGCTTCATCCTAAAAAAAGAAGAAGTATGCGAGGATGTACATAGCAAATAAGTGACTCCTCTAACAATGAACGTTCACCTTTTGCAAATTAGAAGCAATATTTGCTATGTCATTTTTATTAGCAACTCATGAGCGTCGTTGTTCTAAAAAATAAAATAAAGTGGTAACTAAGTCAAGCCTGAGCCCTAATTGTTCCATTAAGATATATACTTTTGACTGTGGACACTATAGTGTAATTGTTTCTCTGTTTTCATCGTCATGTGCTCTCCATTTGATTGGTTTTTGAGAAACCCACTAGAGAGCTTGGTTTTCTTGTTTTATCTCAATTAGAAGATTATATTGTGGGGGTGGTGTGCTCTCACTGCAAAAATTTTGGAATTCATGACGGAGAACGGTGAGGATGATAATGAATTGATATATAAAAAATAGCATTTTAGGAAACATTTTCTAATCGATCATCATCCGGACAAAAAGAGAATAAAAATTTAACTAAAAAGAATTTAACTGGTTGCAGGGGCATCGACATTTTGAATTTTGTTTTCTAAAGCTCAATATCAGTAAACCCATTTTTTCCATTTTTTTTGTCCACTTTGTCATTTGTTTCTAGCATGGTGCTTTAGATTTCATTTTAAATTTCCTCATTAATTAAAATGGCGGTATGCGAGATCTAGCCTTTGGTCTAGTGACTAAAGCACATGACCTCTATGTGAGACTGAGAGGTCATCGATTCGAAATCCAGATGGAGGAAATCCTTTGTTGTAATAACAAATGTATTAAAATAGTTTGGTGGCTTGATCTCCAACCTTTACTCAGAAAAAAGATGGCGGTATGCATTTTCTAAATCATTTGAGTTGTTTTGCAGAAATACTGTGAAATAAATTTTTTGTTTTTTTTTTTCACTTATGTTTATTTTCCCCTTTTGATTCTATATATTAGATAGGCTCAAGTATATTTCATAAATTCGTTCTATTAATTAGAAATTTATTCTATTTGCAATAACTGATACATGCATAAGGACATAATTTGCTTTGACAAGAAGAGTAGCTGCAAGCCTGCAATACCATTAAATGTTCCAATTTGTGATTTCTATACTGTTATTTCAGTAGACATATCAATTTTCTATTTATTATTCTTTTCCAGCCACCTATTGTCACACAGGCTGTCTGCACCGAAAGGTATTGGTACTGTTAAGTTTCGTCACATTCATATTTCAATATTGCTCAAACTATCAGAATGTAATCAACCCTCAGTTGCTAATAGAAATGGGATAGCAAATATTGCTTCTCATTTGTAGAAGATGAATCTTCTAAGAAAGGAGATCTAACAATTAAAAAAAAAAAACAGCTTATAATGCTCAATACAGTGAAGTAGAGTGAAGAGTTTAACATGAAGGACATATTTATTCTGTTGCAACGAAGGATTAATCATTATAATGATATATATCGATTTCTATGTAAATTGCAGTGTTTGAATTAAACCATTGTGACGATTGATCAACCATTATAACTATTGATGCATTATATCACATTCTCAAGCATATTTTTACCAATTTCACATATTTCTAACTTGTGCTAGCTTAATCTTCATAGTTCAGTACTTGATTCTTCATGACTCATTCTTGATATATCTAGCAATTGATACTTCTGTATCGTCATAAATCTGAACAATATCTCAAAACAAGAAACTGTAAAATTAAACAAACATACGTTTTTACAAATCTAGTCAAACAAACTAAGTAGATTAATTGCATTGTCCAACAAAAATCACCACGACCAAGCTACATACAAATAGTTTGAGATATTTAGAGTGGAGTAGAGCTTATCTCATCCTTAACAAATGAGAGAAAGGTTTAAGAGCTAAAGGAAACATTTCACCTGTCAAGAAATATTTCTTTGCAAAATTCGTTTGTGTTAAATATATAATTAGCCTGCAATTATTATTTGCATTGATAGGAAGCACAGTAATATAATTGTAATCTTTTCGTGCAATTTTGGTCTTATTTCCAAACTATACCAATTTTAATTGTGCTGTTATGCATGTGTGATTTTTTTTTCCAAATCATGTAAATATTTTTTTCCCTTCAAATTTGCACCGCCCATTTGCAATTGTTAGAATTATTTTTGTTTTGTGCTCACATCATATTGTCATATATTGTCTTTAGTAGCAGCAGACGAGCATTTAAATGGGCATGCAAGTAAATATATCGTGACTAGACCTTACGTTTAAGAATATTAATCATACGTAACTTACTAGTCATATGAATTTTTTTTTATTAAATTATCCGCAAAGCATAACTTTCATCCGGCATTTCAGCTACTGTAGCCAAATTGTTAATGGGTAGTCTTGTAGAATTTCTAAAACAATATTATCATATGACTTTATCCTCAAATTATCTATCATACATAAATACTAGGTTAATTTGAGAACAAAGATATGTTAAAAAGAGAAAAGATCCACCGCATATTGGAAATATTTACACCATTAATTAACTAGATCTTCTAAAGAAACAAGAAGATCTCATCATCAACAATCACAAAAAAAAAAATCATCGATAATCTATAGATCAGCTTTAATTTCTAATGTTCCGAAAATAGAATTATTTCTTGTTAATATAAATCAGATCCATAAACGCAATATTGAAAGAGAGATATCGATCTTAACAACTGGTCGACTCCACCTCCGGCTCCGCATTTAGATCGAAACTTCTAGAAACCACCTCGGATTCGTGACAATCATCGAGTTTGTTGGTACGACGATCTTTCCCATCACGACCGTCCGTTACCTCCTTGAAGTCATCCAATGTGAATACAGGTTGCCACGTTACCCTGCACCGCCTCGTTTCGTCACGCGAGGTGAGGCTGCTCTTCATCTTCTTCACCTCTTGTAATCTCTTCATAATAGCAAAGAACTCATCTACTTCTTCATCGTTGAAAAGCACAAATAACAAGAACAATAAAAACTCAGCATTTATACAATAGAATGCGTAGATGCACGCCCTCTAATGAAATACTTTGAATATAAATGAGTCCAAAAGCTCCAAATGTTTTTTATTTTATTTTTTAAGTATTAATTCATAGATGCTATATCACTTCTAAAATTTTACATCTAGATTTTATCATGTCAATTTGAAGTTAACGATTTCAATTTTTTTTTTAGATAGAAAGACAAAGGTCCCACCTTTTAACTTTTGTTTAATGTTTGTGAAAAAAATCTTCATTTGAACTTTGTATCCATGACTTCTAACTCAAAATATTTTATCTTTTGTTACTACACTAAATGACAGTTTTTAAGTTTTTTTTTCTTTATTATACTGTAAGGCAAGAAGCTGAAGTAAAACTTTGTATATAAAATTATAAATGTATAAACAAGCAGGAACGGACGCAGGAATCGAATTCAAACCCATTAACTAATAAGATACTAGATAAAAAAAAACAATCAACAAAATAAAAAAGTAATAAAAATAGTATACTCTAACATAATAAAAACAACAAAATAATATCATTTTACATATTAAAAAACAACAAAGTTGGTATGGATTTGTAAATTTCTATAAAAACAACAAAAAATTTCATTAACAGTGTTTTTAAACTAGTTTGGCGTGCATTCTAGATCCAAGAAGGAGAAAAGTGTTACCGAACACTTATTTTTTTACTGAATTTCAAAATTCAGAGGGGCCCTCCCCTATTCCAAGGTGGGTCCGCCCCTGTAAACAAGTTGTATGATTGTATCTAATGCCGGAACAAACTTAAATAAAATTCAAAATCAGTTTATATTTCATCAGTAATATAATCAAGCCGTTTCATAATTAACTTGCACATTTCATTTTCTATATGTATCCCTTTATTAAATTCAATTGCTTCAGTTCGAGTTCTGACCCGTTAGCAAATAACGGTCCATCAATTTTATTATTCTGTTATGGATACTCCATTAACTTGGATATAGAAAACGTGTGTGAAATCCTTTGAGTTAATGTCAAAACTATAAATCTGAAAAATGTCACTCTAAACTTAGTTAATTCTTAAATTTGCCGCAAATACACAATTTATATTTTTTTATTAAAAATTAATTGGAAAATACAGTTTTGAGATACGTATTTCTATATTTCTCTATATACCTTTCAGACTCCCATTATACGTATCTCAAAACTGTATTTTTCGGTTAATTTTTAATAAAAAATAATATAAAAAATATGTATCTGTGGCAAATTTAAGAAATAACTAAGTTTAAAGTGCTATTTTTCAAATTTATAGTTTCGTAATAGTATTTTTCAGATTTAAAAATTTTAAAGTGACAAATAACTAATTTTCCATATTATATAAAAGAAATGTAATCAGCGACCAAAAACATTGTATTTATTACCGACCATGACAGGAAAAAGACTCGGAGAGTCGGAGTCAATTAAAATGGCGCGGTCGGCGGTAGGATGATTCATCACACAAACGCAATGCACATATCTTAGACACATGGAAAGCAATAACTACAAAGAAATGCCGTGGTTAAACCAGCAGCGACCTGCGACCACATTCCCGCGGCAACTAGAAAGAACGAACATTTTTTCTTTGCTTTTTTTTTTTTTTATGAAATCCCGTCGGCGGAAAACACGAACAATTAACAGCTGGTGTGGTCAATAGTCTTGTTTTTGTTTTGTTTTGAATATTTGACATCGTAAACTATCTTCTTTTCAAAACGAACAGATAGATATAGTCGGCACATAATTATGGCCTGGTATGGTTGATCTAAAATTATTTTTAGACCGACGTGAATTTTGACAAAAAGTAACAATGTGGTAATCCTTGGAGGACCAAGTAGAAACATCTTTTATCCATGGAAAATAGAAAGTCTGCAACAATTGTAATGCACTGAAGATCATAGATTTGATGTTATCAAACTTAATGCTACATTTTTAGTGCTTCTTTTGTTCATTTTTTTTTAAGTTTGATCAAGTTTTTAAGTTATAGTTTCATGTGACTTAAGCATTTTGTCAAATTTAAAGTTTTCTTAAGAAAATTATTTTTTAACTTTATTGCCAAGCGGATACTATTTAGTGCAACTTAAAATTTAAGCTTCATATTGTTGTCGAACACTACTATAGAGAGACAAAATTAATTCAGACGAGCCCACATAAATAGTCTTTTGTTGTTATGAGCGATGTTGAACTTAAATCAAATATCATTTGCTGTATTTATTTATCTAAGATTTTTTTTTATCAACATACAATCTCTTTTGATTTTTTTTTTAAACTTTAACAACATACCCAATTTCTTCATTGTGAGTTAAGATAAGGAATAATTTGGATTTCTACAAGATTTTCTACAAGATTTTCTATATGGACAATTGTGCATGCGATCCTTTGTTCGAATCTGAGTGGCGGTATGGGTATATATATTTGAAAATACTCAAGATGTGTATTTTAGATTAGTTTTTTTTTTATTTTGGCTTAATGTTTGTTATTAGATTTTATATGTATTTATTAAATATCATACCTAGAAATATCGTGATGTTACAATAATTATGTAAAAAGAAGTGAAGTAAAAATATATTCATTTAATTTTATATTATATCTAAAAGTTTATGTGATTCAATTATTCGATAATTATTCATTTAACATCCGTATTCGTAGATTATCCGCTCCATATTCGTATCCGTTTAAAGTGAATTTGATTTTAAATTTTAATATCTTTTACTATCCGTATTTATATTCATATAAATATATGTGTCCGCTACGTATTCGCTCCGTTTGATCCCCTAAAATTAACATACCGAAACTTAATTCTCATAATGACGTATGACTATGAGCTAAAGTTGATAGAGAATTTGAGACAGATTTGAGACAGATTTGAAGTGAAACGGACTCGACTCGAAAAAGACATTTGAAGCGGAATTAATATCCGGACT
>CAXKVW010000681.1:0-15000 GCA_964058825.1 Carex arenaria
ACTCGAAACGTGTATTTTAGATTGGTCTCTCATTTGGACTTAGTGTTCGTTATTAGATTTTATATATATTTATTAAATATCATATCTTGAAATACTGAGATGTTACAATCAGTTACATAAAAGTAAATAAACAAATAACAAAAAAAACCAATAAATTGCACAGATGGTCCTTAATATATTACTCATTTCCATTTTAATCCTACAATTTTGAAAGTATCATTTTTGGTAATTAAAGTTTACAATTACATCAACTTAGTTCTACAATTATCATCGGTTCGAATTTCTTAAAATCATGTTCATTTCAAACAGCAAAAACGATTTCAGATTCATAATGTATGAATTCCCAATATGGTCTCCGAAAACGTGAATTTCATGAGAAAATTAGATGAGAAGTCAACAAATAAATTTTGCACAATTTTTGAGCAGGTGGCCACATTTATTCAAGCCACAAGCCTTCGATTTGTGCATATTTTCAATCGAACTAGAACAAAGAAAACTAAAAATAGAAATTAAAACAGTGAATTAATTTTAAGCCTAATTGCAACTACGTCTAACTATATATTGTTGAACTAAATTACTTGATATAATAAAAACAATGATCATGCTCTTTAGTGATGCAATTTTTTCATTGCTGGAGGCAACCACGGCGAAATTGAAGTCACCTGAGGATTTTATATATATATTATAAAAGAATCTGACATCGAAGTCACCTCCTTTGAAACTCTAAAGAGATCTCCGGGTGAATTGAGATGATCTAAGATCATCGAGTGACTTCAAATGGCAGATTCTATCCTTTTATACTCCTGTACACAGCACAAGGTTTCCAACCCCGCCTGACAAGGCCTGCTTCATATGAGCAACAAAAAAGACTTAGTTGAGAAGGCAGTCAGTTAGGAGCGAAAGACATTCAAATCTAATCAGAGCCCAATTTGAGGCCATCATTTGAACTATGCACTTTGATCATCACACTACCTTTGAATATAAAATGTAATATCAAGTTCAAAATATTCAGCTGATTTATTTAATTCGAGTGCTAAAGGGTGGCTCAGAAGGCGGAAGACATTTCGCGGATTTTGTCTTCATAAAACTCAGATAAATTAAATCCTACAGATCAATGCCACCCTTTAAAAGATGAAAAAATAAGCTAATAATTTCAATAACCAAAAACGGGATCAGAAAGAAAAAAGAATAAAAATAGCCTCAGAGAGAAGATTAGATCTAATCCACACAGCATAGGCTTCGGATATATGCTTGTCTTTCTTTTTTAACATCATCGACCAAATTCATACAAACAATATAATAAAGCAAGAAATAGAAATCTAAAAGAATAAATTTAAATAGTTGTTTGAAAAAGGGATTGAACTCAGAATATGGGTGGTGATATATAGTATGGTCGTCAAGGCAAGTAGCCATTACGACGAACGAGACCTGATATCAATCATCATCGTTCCTTATCAGCTAACAACAAATTGAAACAGAGACTAAAACACCAAAAAGAACAAATTCGTTCGAAAATGAAGCAGAAGCAGAGAATTGTATTTGTATATCCAATGGAAATCTCTAGTGGCGCTATCTATAATAGTGCCTTCGGATCCGGGCGTCTAGGGTTTTTTTATTTCCGCGTTGGTGTTGGTTTGGTATCTTTACATCTCAGTCATTAGTTTTTTACTAAACGGCTCTGATTTTAAGTCAGGATTAAACAGGCTAATCCGTTCGGCCTGTTAATCATAGGCTTTTAACGGTCTTTTCAGAAAATGTAAATTTTGGGCCCAGTAATAGGACGAGTCCGTATCCCCACGTATCTGAGGTACAATTTTAAAAAACGGCCGGCCCAGATTAATTCCAGCCGGGCCGAACTCCAGTCGGTTCTTAATAGTAGTCCGTGTCCCCCACGTATCTGAGGTACAATTTTAAAAAACGGCCCGCCCAGATTGATTCCAGCCGGGTCGAACACAATTCGGTTCTCATGGGAACCATAGGGGTCTGTTTTGAGATTGTGCCAAGTTACAAGAACGGTCTGGATTGATCAATCTATTTGAGCTCACATAAAATATATATATATATATATTAAAAAAAAAAATTAAGTGGCCCACCATTATATGTGAAGTTAGTGTTCTAATTTTGCCCCCGCGGGCGCGCCCTGTCCGTGCCCTGCCCGTGCCCGTGCCCGTCCTGCCCGCGCCCGCGCCGCGGGCAGCCGCGGGCACGCGGGCGCGGGCGTTAAACGGGCCGGGCACGATTTTTTGGAACCCCGCCCGTGATTGCCCGGCCCCCCGTGCCCGTTGCCCGTGCCCGCGCGCCCGCACGCCCGTGCCCGCGCCCGCGCCAGTGCCCGTGCCCGCACCCGCGCCCACGCCCGCGCCCGCGTCCGTGCCCTTTTTTTTTTTTTTTTCCGAAAATTCAAATTTTTTGAATTTGAATTCCCCCCCACCCCATTCCCCCCCCCCCCCTCTCCCCCCAACCGGACCCCCACTGCCCCACCTCTCAATTTTTTTTTTTTTTTTGAAATTCATATTTTAATCCCTCCAAAAAAAATTCTATAAATATACACCCATTCCTCTCAATATTTTCACATCTCTCTCAATATTTTCATCTCTCATTCTCTCAATCTCAATCTCAATATTTTTATTATTCTCCAATTTTAATTTTATTGTTAAAAAAAATATAGTTGTTTAACAAATACGCAAACGCAAACACGGAAACGGAATTACGAAGTTATTCTCGAAGATTTTCCAGCAAAATTAAAAAGGTAACATTAATTTTTGTTAGATTACATTTTGTTAGATTAAATTTTGCTAGATTAAATTTTGTTAGATTGAAATATTGAATGTTAGATTTATTTTTGTAGAGTAATTTAAAAATTAAATTTGATGTTAGATTTTTTTTTGTAGATAAATTTAGAATTTAAATTGAATGTTAGATTTATTGAATGTTAAGTAATTAGATTTGTTAAATTTGTTAAGTAGTTATATTTGAGGTTAGATTTATTTTTTGGAAATGTAAAGTAATTAGATTTATTTTAGAATATGTTAGATTTTATTTTGAAATTCGGATTTATTTTTAATAGGTTAAAAAAATAGGTTAGATTTATTTTTTGGAAATGTGAAGTAGTTAGATTTATTTTAGAATATGTTAGATTTTATTTTGAAATTCGGATTTATTTTTAATAGGTTCAAAAAAATAGGTTAGATTTGTTTTTAAAAATTCCGTTTGCGTGTTTGCGTTTGCGTATTTGTTTTTAATAGGTTAATAAAAGGGTTTAGATTTATTTTTTTGAATATGTGAAGTAATTAGATTTGTTTTGAATAGGTTAGATTTTTTTTTTAATTTCGGATTTATTTTTAATAGGTTAATAAAATGGTTTAGATTTATTTTTTTGAATATATGAAGTAATTAGATTTGTTTTGAATATGTTAGATTTTATTTTTAAAAATTCGGATTTATTTTTAATAGGTTAATAGAAGGGTTTAGATTTATTTTTTTGAATATGTGAAGTAATTAGATTTGTTTTGAATAGGTTAGATTTTTTTTTTAAATTTCGGATTTATTTTTAATAGGTTAATAAAAGATGTTAGATTTATTTTTTTGAATATGTGAAGATGTTAGACCCTCCGCGCACTCCCCCTAGAGCACCGCTCAATGATCATCCCGAGCGAATCTGTCGCTTGTGCGTCAAGCCAGGCTTAAAGAAGTACATGATACAGTGTAGCCGCTGCAGGTACCACTTTCATCCTGAATGTATGGATACCGAACCTAGAGCCGAAGGCCAGCCCCCGGCGTGGACCCTTTGGAAGTGCCCGATCCACGATGGTCACCTCGAGCTAGTACACAGTGTAACGATCTGCGACCCATCCCTCCGCCGCTAGTACACAGTTACCTTGTTTTATTTCATAAGTATTATTAATGTTAAAATCAATATATATTTTTTTCAATTTGCTTTGCACAATATCAACAATTTTTCAATTTAATTTTATTCCTTAAAATTGGAAGCCGCCATCAACATAAAAAAAATTAATAACAGAGATAGAATGACCATTTTTATGAAATATCAATGACACTCAAATTGGAATATTGCCGAAATTTTTATTAACAACATTAATATCAATCAAAAAAGTTTAATATGGAGATCATATTTAAAAAGTTTATAAAATTTGGTCTCCAAGAACACTTTAATATGGAGATCATATTGAGCAGTTCAGATCGAATGTTTAAATATTTAAAACGAAATTAAGATAAAGGATGTGATGTTTGAATCCTACTTGAGTATACCATTTGAACATAAAAAAAGTTTGATTTAAATTACTAGCACATCACATGATATGTTGTCATTAGTATCTTAGAATAATTCTATTTTATTGATGAAAGGCATGACAATATTTCTTTTACTGAATTCTTGGAAAATCATATTTAATAAAAGCAGTTCTAATATGGTGTGTTTTTTTTTTTTTTTAATAAAGTTGAGATCAAACCATTCAAATATTTTTAATATCCACTAGAGATCTCCAATTAAGTTTTGAACCTTCGACTTTAATATGGAGTTTTATAAAACTTCTTATATTTTCTTATTTTAAAGTAATTGTTTTGAATATGTTAGATTTTTTTAAAGTAATTGAATATGTTAGATTTTTTTAAAGTAATTAGATTTGAATTTTTAAAGTAATTGATTTAACATATTCAAATTATTTTTTTTTCTTTTTTTTCTGTTTTTTTTCTGTTTTTTTTCGGTTTTTTTTTCTGTTTTTTTTTCGGTTTTTTTTTCTGTTTTTTTTTTGGTTTTTTTTTCTGTTTTTTTTCTTTGAAAACCAATAAATTATAAATCCAAATTCATGCTAATTTAAATTCATTTGACATATTATTTTTAAAGTAATTGATTGAAGAAATTTTTAATTTATATTTTATTATAAAAAAAAACAGAAAAAAAAAAAATTTTGCCCGGCCCTGCCCGCGGTGCCCGCGGTGTCCGGCCCGTCCTGCCCGCGCGCCCGCGGCGGGCACGGGCATTAAACGGGCAGGGCAGATTTTTTGAAAAAAATGCCCGCGGTGCCCGCGCCCGTGTGCCCGTGTGCCCGTGTGCCCGTGACGCCCGTGCCCGCATCCGCCCGTGCCCGCGCCTGCCCATGCCCTGCCCTGCCCGGCCCTGCCCGTTTGTAATACACTATGTGAAGTGAGACCCACAACAGACAAGTGATGATAACTATGAAGACTGATGAGTCAGAACCAAAATCGATCAGATTCGTGGTTAGCAGAAATACCCATTTTTTATTCGTATTGCCAAATCCAGTACAGATACCATCCTCAGTGGCAAGAAGAATCGGTTGCGCAAAGGTAAACCTTCTACACTACACAATTGTTTGCTTGCTTTGTGACATTTTCCAACAATTTTTTTTCTCATATCCATCGTGTATCCACGTGTCGGTGGGATGCGTACCGTGCTCCTAACGACTGTCGTTATTTTGCCAGTACGCCCCTGCATAAATTTTTATTGCATAAATTTTAACAGTGGAAAATTTTAATATTTTAGTGTCGGTTACTAATTTTTCTGTTCTCTAACCTTTTTCAAACAAGTTTCAGCTTCATTGAGTAGCACTCGTTCATATTACTTCCCTAATTTTTATTTTTATTTTAAAGATTTACTGTGAAATAGTAAATTATTTTCAAATTGCTAATTAATTTTTGTCTTTTTTTCTGATCGTTCTATAAATTACCAATGCTCAAGTCGTACTTACTATAAAAACATTAACAACATAGTCCTTTTTTGAAAACCTTCATAAAAACTGCGAAATCGTGAGGGAAATCGAACATTAACAAGAGAGTCATTGGATTTAAATTTTACTAGAGATTACATCATTGACTTTACTATGAATTGAAAAGTAGTGTTGAATGCTTAATTAAATATAAAATTATTCAAATCTTTTAATATTTTGTAAGCTCCAAATACTATAAATATCCTTACAACATGACAAATCCTAAAACATATTCATTACAATGTTCAAGAAGATAATTATACAATAATCAAAATTACTAAACTTGCTTTAACCATGTTAATCTCTAATCTATGCTCGTATTTGATTACTTTATCTCTCTACAAGAGATATCCAAAAAAGAATTATCTAAAGCCATGATTTTAGAAGAAAACAAAAAAGGATGAAATATTATATCTACATGTAAATTTTTGTTGGGTATACAAGTGATACATTTTAAGATTCCGCAACGGCACATACCTAACTTTTAAATCTCATAAAAGCCCGTATTGAATACACGATCAATTTGCAATTTTATTGGGGGGCAAAGTGAAAAGTGACAATCATCCTCCATCTGTGCTATATATTAGTCTAACCTCAACATTTAGCTGTGTTTAGATCTCAACAACCCGCACTCATTTATTTTTTCTCAAACCTTTTTTATCCTTAAGCTGAATTACAATCATATATACCTACTTCTTTCTATTATATTACAAGATATGGTTTTGTACTTTGGGAGCGACTAATAGTCCCCTCCATTCTATTCCCTAAATGTCCCCCTAACTAACTTATCCATAAAGTACAATGGGGACCACTAACTAACTTGGATAAACAATAACTACTTGGGGGACCACTTAAATTTGAAAAAAAATTACAACTGGCATGCACATGTATGAACACTTATGCACACAAGTATTCATATATAATATATTAAGTATTCATACCTAAGACATCAAATATTTAACTAAAAAACTGGACATCAACTTTCTTTTCTCTCTAGTCACACATCCATCTTTTACACATTTTTAGAAGTGGATTTTTTTTCTCCGTTTAATCTCGTCAATATTTCTTACGATCTGTGAGGAATTTTACAAATCTAAAACCACAACTGTTTTCTACGTAATTTTCTCTTTCAAATGAGATCCATGATGAAGTACTTTCGGGTGCTTTGTCGTTCAAGTATTCATACCTCGGCGTGCAAGTATTCATATTAAAACATATAAAGTATTCATTTTATAACTTTGAAAGTATTATTATTATTAAATATACAAACTACAAAGTATTCATACTGAAACATATAAAATATTCATACTAGAACATTACATGTATACATATATATATCAGCAAATATTCAACATATAACATATTCAAAATTCAAAGTATCATTACTAGAAAATATTCAAACTATAAAGTATTCATACTAAAACATATAAATATTCATACTTACGCATTGAAATGTAAATTATTATGTTGTAAAGAATTGAAGTATGAATTGTTATGTTGTGAAGTAACTTGAATTAGTTAATTTGTTTGATGCTTGAATGTATTGATATATACTGAGAAAAGTATTCATACTTCTACTATGCATAAGTACGAATGTCTATGCACGCAAGTATTCATACCCACAGAAAATATTCATTCCTATATAAACTTATATTGATATGTAAGAAAGGAAAAAAAATTAAACTACTTTAGAAACATACTAATGAAAAAATATACTAATCCAAACTTATATTGATATGTAAAGCATTCACACTATACGATTGAAAGTATTCATACCATGGTTCTGCTATTTGCAAATAAATACACAAATGGATAAACTTTATAAAATATTCATTCTATAACTTTAAAAGTATCATTATTAGTAAATATACAAACTACAAAGTATTCATACTAAAACATGTAAAATATTCATACTAAAACTGAGTGCGATGAGTTCCATTACCGTCTGATTCATTTTAAGATTTGTGCGAGTCGCTTTAATATACGTACGAGTTTGCTTTAATATTCGTGCACACAGATCTTAAAACGGATTAGATGATTATGAAACCCATCGGACCCAAACTGCTCCCTTTCAGTAGATTTCGATCGAAGTTGAATCTCTCTCTTCCCAGTTCTGATAGATTATGTTAGAGACGAAAGAGAAATATGAAACGGTTACAAGCTCGGCACCCAAATTTCCTCACAGATTAAATGAATGAAGACTAATTAAATTGGGCACCCAAATATTCTCACAGAATCCCGCTTTAATATATATCTCGTCAATATTTCTAGATGCGTTGACTTGTAGTCAAAAGGTATGGAGACTAAATTAATGAAGACTCAAGACGCCAACCAGATATAATTGTTGCGTTTTTGTACGGAGCATCGGGGGGACGGTTAGGGGACCAATCTGCAGGGGACAAAATCTTTACTCTTGTACTTTAAGGCTCGGCCAGAGTTGGGAGACGACACCATTTTTATGGGGATTGACAAGAATGAGAATGAGGAGCTTATCAAATATGGCTTCCCCGAAGACATCTGGTAATTTAATTACATTCATATTTTTGCTATTTAATTATTACCTTGTTCTTTTTGTTATATGTGAAAGTATGTATATATCCAGTTCATTTCCTCTTTTAGGTTTCATTTTTTTTTCTGGGAAAATAATTTGTTTGATTTTTGTTCTCTGCGGTGTTAAATCGATCTCGTACGATTGCTTGTTGAAAATCTTCACTTGTGACATCTTATATGAAAGCAATGCTATCATTATACATTTTAGTTATTTTCTTTTTCTCGAGAGAGATCGATGATTTTGTTTGTCCGAAATTTATTTTTTCGACTTGTTCACCAATAGATATTCATCATGTACATCGCCAACAGATGCTTGTATTATCTGTGTTGAGTGTTATTTATGTACAAAATTTAATACAAACAAGATTAGAACTCACGAGCGGCATAAGAACGTCAAATGATTAGTAACAACTTATCTTCCATAAATTTGGTATAACAGGCTGGAATAGAAAGGCATGAAGTACAAGAAAAAATGAGGAATTTGAAAATTTCATTTTTGGCTTCCTTGGTTACTTGTATTAATTTCTCTTATTGCTTTCTTCTTCCACAAATTAATTTTTAGTAAAGAAATAAAATTTAGAGTTAAAATGAACTCACTAGATCTCCATTTGTCTGCAACCATAGCTCCAAGTCACACTTTGATTTTATTTTATTTTTTAAAAGCAAAATTGATCCGAACTATCTAATTTTAGTTAATGGAGTATCATATTTGAATTTTAAGACATAGTTGAAAGGATATAAAATCAAAGTGTGACTTGGAGCTATGGTCGCAGACAAATAGAGATTAAATATATTTTTTAAATCCTAATCCCTCACGCAAAAATAATTCTGCACCCTCAATATCCTAGAGGTGTTTTAGTATCAAATGGTGATATTTTTCAGCTACTTTGGGCCATTTTTCGGCTACTTCGGATCATTTTTTGCCACTTCGGGGCCTTTCTCGGCTATTTCGGGCCATGTACACTCCCATGTGTGCACATGTTTAGGGCAATCCTTTTTCGGCAACTTCGGGCCATTTTTTGGCTACTTCGGGTCATTTTTCGGCTACTTCGGGCCATTTTTCGGCTCCCATGCGTGCACATGAGGGGGCAATCCTTTTTTGGCTACTTTAGGCCATTTTTCGGCTACTTCGGGTCATTTTTGGCCACTTCGGGGCCTTTCTCGGCCATTTCGGGCCATTTTTCCCATGCTCGGGCCATTTTCGGGCCATGTACACTCCCATGCGTGCACATGAGGGGACAATCCTTTTTCAGCTACTTCGGGCTATTTTTCGGCTCCCATGCGTGCACATGAGGGGGCAATCCTTTTTCGGCTACTTCGGGCCTTTTTTCGGATACATCGAGCCATTTTTCGGCTACTTCGGGCCATTTTTGGCCATTTCGGGCCATGTACACTCCCCTGCGTGTACATGAGGGGGCACCCATTTTGAAAATCTTGCTCCCCTAATAGGGAATATGCATTTTTGGGCTCTAGCCAAGGCCTAGGGTTACCAACCCCTGAAATTCCCCATGTCAAAAATAAGAGTGTTGCACCATTTTTTTACGTGATTTCACCCGTTTTGCATGCAAGTTGCCCCGCTCCACAGATTTTTCAACCGGTTTCACTTCTTTTCCCCCGCTCAATCATTTTTCGGCAACTTCGGGCCATTTTCGGCCATTTTCGGCCATTTTTCGGCCATTTCGGACCATTTTTTGTCCATTTCGGGCCATGTACACTCCCATGCGTGCACATGAGGGGGCAATCCTTTTTCGGCTATTTCGGGTCATTTTTCGGCTACTTCGGGCAATTTCGGTCCCGTTTCCACGGGTGAAATCACCCCCTTGGCACATAAAACTGGGTATTATTCGGTGAAAGCTTGAGCCTTTGTAATGCAAAGGTTTGCCGGCTTTACCAATTCCTTTTTCACCAGTACAGAGGGCGCGGAAATTCTCAGCAGTTTTGGAGACAATGTCGGAGAAGTGTTCCATTACTATACGGCCAGCCTTTGCCTTGCCAATTGCTATGTCAAAGAAAACCTTTATTTTAGTGTATACTATATGCTCATGTTTTATCCCACGCCTTTCTTTGTTCATGGTTCCAAAATTTGGTGTGCTAAAGGTGGTCTTATGTTATGGAATCCTAGTAGAGGAAACACAACAATCAGTTACTGTAGGGCTCGGAAAGTTCGCGCGGCCAGGTTAGCTAGAGGCGCGGTTGTATTTGTGGGGGAATGCTCCCGTATGGGTTCGGCGCTCCAGTCTCTCAATCGGACATGAGCGGGGCACCGAACTCGGGACATTGCTGGATTTCTTTCCGAATGCCTTCATGTTCACCCTTAGCCAGACCTACGTTCATGATCAGTCAGCCAGGATTTTATTGTTTGATTGTGGGGACGTTTAACTCCCGACGGGCGCAAGCTCCCGCCGTTAATTACATCAGAAAGACTTGTCAGGTCAATCTGAACACCTCGTTCATTCCAGGATTTGTGCCTATTTGGTGTGAATTGAGTAATGGGGCTAAAGAGGGCTCATGTATTGTCTTTTATATTCATATGGTTGGTTCTCGTGTATTTTAGACGTGCATTTTATCATATGTATATATATTTGTGTTTATGGTCATGCATCTGTGTTTATCATTATTTGAGAAATTATGACTATCTATGTGGAAAGGGATATTTTAATCATCTTATAATATCATTAAAAATCTATATGCATGTTTGGCATTTTGGTTATAACATGAGATGCATAATATATCTTTGAAAATATGAAACTTTATTATGAAATTATGACATTTTATTCATGAAAAGAGTATTTTGGTCATTTTAGGTTATGGCTGAAGCTTGAACATATTTAGATTTGGTTTAGAGACATGGGGAATTTGATTTGGGTTCATTTGGAACTGGTTTGACTTGATTTGGATTTGATATGAGAAAGTTATGGCCAAAAAGGGCTTGTTTGTGAAGATTTTGTTTGTCCAGGGACCTGTTTGTAAATATTTAGGGACTGCGCTGGAGTTTCATGAAATCAAAGGGGTTTATTTGCAAACTGGTTTTATTTGTTTATTGTCAAAGGCTTATGGGCCATTGGATCATCATTTGAGCATCAGGATTTGGATATTGGATTTCAAGATGTGTGCCGAATCTATTTGGGCTTCAAGATTTACATTCAGTTTATTGGTTCTGGGCTTTCGGACTTGGGCTCTAGCCATTTATTAACCGAATTGGGTGTTTTTGGGCTTTAATCTTTAATCGATTTGAATTCATGGGCTTTATCAATATTCGTGCGAAGGAGTTGAGTCGGGCTCCGATCTTAGGGATTTCATCAAGATTCGCACAGAGTTTATAAATCGGGTTCCTGACATGTGGGACCCGTCTGACAGAGGTCAGTTTAATTATGAGAGTAGATCTCGGCCGCTCGACTTCTTTGAGATATGCACTCATTTGAACTGAGGCATTTGGCGCCTCATCCAAGACTCATCATTGCTTCAAGATTCGTGCGGATCTAATAGGTTTAGCACACTGGCGCCTCCATTTCCCGGCTGAGCTTCAGACTCCGGGGATGCTCCGGTCATGGCAAGCCTCGGGGGTTATACCATTGGTATCGTATGGTCATCAGGAATACTTCTCACCTATTGTTGGTGGTTGAAGGTGGTGGTTCCGGATGAGGTCAAAGTATATTGGCACCGAATCGGACTTTACTTTAATCTCTTTGATCAGGTTGTTATTTCCTTCAATTAGATGCATGTATGGCATCGTGGAAGAGGTATAGACATCTATCAATTACTAATTTGGAGTTTAACACGGGTTTGCGCATGCTTCTGACTCTTGTTCTCTCAGCTTGGTACCGATAATAGGTACAGTGGGCATGGCATGGGTTTGGTTTTGATTTGAGTTTGATTTTTAAGTGCATGAAAGCATGTCAGAGGGTATGAGAAGGTTTAACCCAAGCTTTGAGGAGAACTTGACGTGAAGGGGCACATGGGAATTCATTGTTCATGATGAGATGAATTATTTTCATAAATCTTGCTTATAAGTCATATGAATCTGATCGATTACCATCCTATATGAGTGTATATGCAAAGGTTTTTTGCTGTTTTAGAATTTCATCTCTACTTGTATGATTTTCTGCACAAGTGCAGGGGCATAAGCGTCCATGTACAGGTAGATTTCTCTATTTAATTCATAATTTTATTTAAGGCAGTATACAACCTGTAATTGAACAAACTTGGAGTCTATAATCATTGGCAGAGAGTCTAGTTTTCAAATATATTTTTATTTTTAATTTTCAAGGCCATTTGTTGCCTGAACAAGGCCAAACAGTGGGCAGGAGTCATTTACCAGCAAACTGCACATATGCAATTTTACATTTTCAGAGAAGTGTGGACTTTGAAAAATCATAAAAGACAAAAGAAAAATCCTATGAATGAGAAATTTGTGTTAAAATTGTATGTCTTGAAGTCCTTTATTTGACCATATTTTTAGATTTTTCATTTGACTTTTGCATTGCTTGATATTGATGGATTTATACAGAGAGGTCATGCTGTCAGATTTTATATGCATATTTAAATTTTGAAAATTCATAATTCATGCTATACATGTCCAAATGATGCAAAATTATAGCCTATCTTGGGTGTTTTTGAATTCTCTACATGATGATGATCTTATCTCTACTGTCAGGTTCACAGAAGATAAAGAAAGGGGCAAAAAGGCTGCTGTTAGCTTATAATACACAGTGCAGAAACTGAAAATCAAAAGGCTGAACTTCAAAAATTCATAGAAAATGAAAGAAAAATCAGAAAAATAGAAAATTTGGGTCTAGAGTGGTTGTTTTGGAACCCTCTAGCTAACTGTGTTTTTACATTTTCAGTTTGATCCCTGTACTATCTGATATTTGCTGATTTGTGCACAGAGGTCATTTTACTGTTTTTCAAGGCATATCACACAACCATTTGCTATGCAAGCAACACATGTGCTGAGTTTGGGTTTATAGGCATACCATACACTGGTACAGGCATATCATGGGGCTGGTTTGGGTTCAATCATACTCAGAGGGGGCATTATGGCCACTATTTCAATGATAGCAATGGGGTACCATTGATCAAACAAGTTCAATCAAGTTCATTAACTTAGGTCATCAATTTAACATGTGTATATGGACTGACAAGGGGGTACATTTGCATAACAGCCCCTGTAAATCTGAAAAATCACATTTTATGTGCTCTTTTCACTTATCATTGGACATGGTCATCAAGATGTCATAATGCAAAGAGTATGGAGGGCTTTGACACAGTGTATACTGCTGCCTCTCCATATCTGAACATTCCTTCTCTCACTATATGCACATGAACATCCTTATTTCCCTTTGCTTTATGCATTTGAGTGCACATTGGCTTGTCCTTTAGCCTTGCATTGGGGTTCAAGTATATTGACATGCATGTAGGTCCATTTAATTTGAAGGGATAACAAGGAAATCAGCTGACTTGACCTTGCTACCCTTATATATTTTTTATTTTCACATTTTATTATTGAATCCTTGATTTCTTATATTAAATAACTTCCATAGCTTGGATATTAGGAGAAATCAGTTGACTTGACCCCCATATCCTTGTTATGTCCATTATTCATTTAGAAACCAAAGAATTGGTTTTAAGAAAAAGAAGACAGAAAAGAAGAGAAGAAGAAAGAAAGAAAAAAAAAAAAGAAAGAAAGGAAAAGAAAGGCTTGTTCATCAAGCCCTGTGCAAATACACAGAGCTCTCCTTTATGTGCTTCAAAACAGCAATATATAAGATCAAAACCGAAAAAAGCAAAAGTTCTAAGAAAGATGCACTCAAAACAGTAACTAATCAAGCAAAGTATAGGACTTTCGAAGGAAATTTCATTCACCGCTGAAGATTATTACATGCTATGGCTCTAACAAGCTTTGCTATGCTATATTATACCTATTAATTTTGCTGAGAGAGCTTAAAGCTTGGACTTGCTGTCTATTTTTTTGTAGAAAGAGAGAGACAGATTTTGCTATCCTATATGTTTCCTGTGTTGTGGCTGGAGGAAGAAGATGAAGAAGCTCTATGTGTGTGTGTGTCTCTGTAGGTGTGTAATTGTTGTTAGGTCTCCCCTGTGTGTCTTTTCTTTCTTCATTTTGAGGCATATATATAGCCAAGGGCATGAGGTTTTAGGGTTTAAACATGGGGTAAGGTGGCACCATCATCACCACACATCTCCTTCTTCATTTCTTCAAGGTTTGAGATCAATTTCAGTGCATTGGGATTGTTTTTGGCAGCAGCCTGCACCAATGCGTTTTTGCCATGTTGGCAATCCAAGAATACTGAAATTTCGGCCATTGATCCCTTTCATTTGAGGGTTAAGGGTTTAGGGTTTAGGGTTTAGGGTTTAGGGGTTAGGGGTTAGGGGTTAGGGTTTAGGGGTTTAGGGTTTAGGGGTTAGGGTTTAGGGTTTAGGGGTTTAGGGGTTTAGGGTTTAGGGTTTATGGGTTTCGGGGTTAGGGGTTTGGGGTTAGGGTTTAGGGGTTTGGGGTTTGGGGTTTGGGGTTTGGGGTTTTGGGTTTCGGGTTTGGGGTTTCGGGTTTAGGGTTTCGGGTTTAGGGTTTAGGGTTTAGGGTTTTAGGTTTAGGGTTTCGGGTTTTGGGTTTCGGGTTTTGGGTTTTGGGTTTTGGGGTTTGGGGTTTGGGGTTTGGGGTTTGGGGTTTGGGGTTTGGGGTTTGGGGTTT
>CAXKVW010000682.1:5000-7500 GCA_964058825.1 Carex arenaria
TACTTCGGGCCATTTTTCGGCTGCTTCGGGCCATTTTTCGGCTGCTTCGGGACATTTTTCGGCTGCTTCGGGCCATTTTTCGGCTACTTCGGCTACATTTTGGCTACTTCAGGCCACATTTCGGCTACTTCGGGGACTTTCGGCTACTTCGGGCCATTTTTTGGCTACGTCAGGGACTTTCGGCTACTTCGGGCCATTTTTCGGCTACTTCGGCTACATTTCGGCTACTTCGGGCTACATTTCAGCTACTTCGGGTACTTTCAGCTACTTCGGGCCATTTTTCGGCTACCTCGGGCAATTTTTCAGCTACTTCGGCCACTTTTCAGCTACTTCGGGTCCTTTTTCGGCTACTTCGGGCACTTTCGGCTACTTCGGGCCATTTTTCAGCTATCTCAGGCAATTTTTCGGCTACTTCGGGCACCTATCGGCTACTTCGGGCACTTTTCGGCTACTTTCGGCTACTTCGGGTCATTTTTCGGCTACTTCGGGTCATTTTTCGTCTACTTCGGGCCATGTACACTCCCGTGCGTGTACCTCAGGGGCCATGTACACCACCCGGCCTGCACATGGAGGGGCACCCTTTCCGAAAATCCTTGCCCCCTAATAGGGAATATGCATTTTGGGTCTCCAGCCGGAATATGCATTTTGGGTCTCCAGCCACGCCCAGGGTTACCACCCCCTGGAAATCCCCCAGGTTTCCCCCCCATTTTACTTAGAAGTGCTAACGCTAAGGGCGCTAATGCACCAACGCTACTTCGGGCCATTTTTCGGCTACTTCGGGCCATTTTTCGGCTACTTCGGGCCATTTTTCGGCTACTTCGGGCCATTTTTCGGCTACTTCGGGCTACTTTTCAGCTACTTCGGGCCATTGTCCGGCTACTTCGGGCACTTTCGGCTACTTCGGGTCACTTTTCGGCTACTTCGGGCCATTTTTCGGCTACTTCGGGCACTTTTCGGCTACTTCGGGCCACTTTTCGGCTACTTCAGGCTACTTTTTGGCTACTTCGGGATACTTTCAGGCTACTTCGGGGCATTTTCCGGCTACTTCGGGCACTTTCCGCTACTTCGGGTCATTTTTCGGCTACTTCTGGCCAATTTTCGGCTACTTCGGGCCATTTTCGGCTACTTCGGGCCTTTTTTCGGCTACTTCGACTACATTTTGGCTACTTCGGGCTACATTTCGGCTACTTCGGCTACATTTGGGCTACTTCGGCTACATTTTAGCTACTTCGGGGTACATTTCAGCTAATTCGGGGCCATTTTTCGGCTACTTCGGGCAATTTTCGGCTACTTCGGGCCAATTTTCGGCTACTACGGCTACATTTCGGCTACTTCGGGCTACATTTCGGCTACTTCGGGCACTTTCAGCTACGTCAAGTCATTTTTCGGCTACTTCGGGCACTTTCGGCTACTTCGGGCCATTTTTCGGCTACTTCGGGCAATTTTCGGCTACTTCGGGCAATTTTCGGCTACTTCGGTCCATTTTTTGGCTACTTCGGGCCATTTTCCGTCTACTACGGGCACTTTCGGCTACTTCGGGTCATTTTTCGGCTACTTCGGGTCATTTTTCGGCTACTTCGGGTCATTTTTCGGCTACTTCGGGCACTTTTCGGCTATTTCGGGCCATTTTTCGGCTACTTCGGCCACCTTTCGGCTACTTCGGGCCATTTTCCGGCTACTTCGGGCACTTTCAGCTACTTCGGGCCATTTTTCGGCTACTTCGGCTACATTTTGGCTACTTCGGCTACATTTTGGCTACTTCGGGCTACATTTCGGCTACTTCGGGCTACATTTCGGCTACTTCGGGCCATTTTTTTGCTACGTCGGGGACTTTCGGCTACTTCGGGCTATATTTCGGCTACTTCGGGCCATTTTTCGGCTACTTCGGGGCAATTTTCGGCTACTTCGGAGCAATTTTCGGCTACTTCGGGCCAATTTTCGGCTACTTCGGCTACATTTCAGCTACTTCGGGCTACATTTCGGCTACTTGGGGCACTTTCAGCTACGTCAGGTCATTTTTCGGCTACTTCGGGCACTTTCGGCTACTTGGGGACATTTTTCGGCTACTTCGGGCAATTTTCGGCTACTTCGGGCCATTTTTCGGCTACTTCGGGCTACTTCTCGGCTACTTCGGGCACTTTTCGGCTACTTCGGGCCATTTCTCGGCTACTTCGGGCTACTTTTTGGCTACTTCGATCCATTTTCCGGCTACTTTGGGCACTTTCGGCTACTTCGGGCACTTTCGGCTACTTCGGGTCATTTTTCGGCTACTTCGGCTACATTTCGGCTACTTCGGGCTACATTTCGGCTACTTCGGGCTACATTTCGGCTACTTCGGGGACTTTTGGCTACTTCTGGCCATTTTTTTGCTACGTCGGGAACTTTCGGCTACTTCGGGCCATTTTTTGGCTACTTCGGGCCAATTTTCGGCTAGTTCGGCTACATTTCGGCTACTTCGGGCTACATTTCGGCTACTTCGGGCTACATTTCGGCTACTTTG
>CAXKVW010000682.1:17500-20000 GCA_964058825.1 Carex arenaria
GCGTGGCTGCATATGCATATGCTTCCGGGCAGGGCTCGCCACGCAAAGACGCCCTGCCCCCAACCTGTCGGGACTTCGTACACTGCGTTGTGTGTACGCGTGGCTGCATATGCATATGCTTCCGAGCAGGGCGCGCCACGCAAAGACGCCCTGCCCCCAACCAGTCGGGACTTTCGGTTACTTCGGGCCATTTTTCGGCTGCTTCGGGCCATTTTTCGGCTGCTTCGGGACATTTTTCGGCTGCTTCGGGCCATTTTTCGGCTACTTCGGCTACATTTTGGCTACTTCAGGCCACATTTCGGCTACTTCGGGGACTTTCGGCTACTTCGGGCCATTTTTTGGCTACGTCAGGGACTTTCGGCTACTTCGGGCCATTTTTCGGCTACATTTCGGCTACTTCGGGCTACATTTCAGCTACTTCGGGTACTTTCAGCTACTTCGGGCCATTTTTCGGCTACCTCGGGCAATTTTTCAGCTACTTCGGCCACTTTTCGGCTACTTCGGGTCCTTTTTCGGCTACTTCGGGCACTTTCGGCTACTTCGGGCCATTTTTCAGCTATCTCAGGCAATTTTTCGGCTACTTCGGGCACCTATCGGCTACTTCGGGCACTTTTCGGCTACTTTCGGCTACTTCGGGTCATTTTTCGGCTACTTCGGGTCATTTTTCGTCTACTTCGGGCCATGTACACTCCCGTGCGTGTACCTCAGGGGCCATGTACACCACCCGGCCTGCACATGGAGGGGCACCCTTTCCGAAAATCCTTGCCCCCTAATAGGGAATATGCATTTTGGGTCTCCAGCCACGCCCAGGGTTACCACCCCCTGGAAATCCCCCAGGTTTCCCCCCCATTTTACTTAGAAGTGCTAACGCTAAGGGCGCTACTGCACCAACGCTACTTCGGGCCATTTTTCGGCTACTTCGGGCCATTTTTCGGCTACTTCGGGCCATTTTTCGGCTACTTCGGGCTACTTTTCAGCTACTTCGGGCCATTGTCCGGCTACTTCGGGCACTTTCGGCTACTTCGGGTCACTTTTCGGCTACTTCGGGCCATTTTTCGGCTACTTCGGGCACTTTTCGGCTACTTCGGGCCACTTTTCGGCTACTTCAGGCTACTTTTTGGCTACTTCGGGATACTTTCAGGCTACTTCGGGGCATTTTCCGGCTACTTCGGGCACTTTCCGCTACTTCGGGTCATTTTTCGGCTACTTCTGGCCAATTTTCGGCTACTTCGGGCCATTTTCGGCTACTTCGGGCCTTTTTTCGGCTACTTCGACTACATTTTGGCTACTTCGGGCTACATTTCGGCTACTTCGGCTACATTTGGGCTACTTCGGCTACATTTTAGCTACTTCGGGGTACATTTCAGCTAATTCGGGGCCATTTTTCGGCTACTTCGGGCAATTTTCGGCTACTTCGGGCCAATTTTCGGCTACTACGGCTACATTTCGGCTACTTCGGGCTACATTTCGGCTACTTCGGGCACTTTCAGCTACGTCAAGTCATTTTTCGGCTACTTCGGGCACTTTCGGCTACTTCGGGCCATTTTTCGGCTACTTCGGGCAATTTTCGGCTACTTCGGGCAATTTTCGGCTACTTCGGTCCATTTTTTGGCTACTTCGGGCCATTTTCCGTCTACTACGGGCACTTTCGGCTACTTCGGGTCATTTTTCGGCTACTTCGGGTCATTTTTCGGCTACTTCGGGTCATTTTTCGGCTACTTCGGGCACTTTTCGGCTATTTCGGGCCATTTTTCGGCTACTTCGGCCACCTTTCGGCTACTTCGGGCCATTTTCCGGCTACTTCGGGCACTTTCAGCTACTTCGGGCCATTTTTCGGCTACTTCGGCTACATTTTGGCTACTTCGGCTACATTTTGGCTACTTCGGGCTACATTTCGGCTACTTCGGGCTACATTTCGGCTACTTCGGGCCATTTTTTTGCTACGTCGGGGACTTTCGGCTACTTCGGGCTATATTTCGGCTACTTCGGGCCATTTTTCGGCTACTTCGGGGCAATTTTCGGCTACTTCGGAGCAATTTTCGGCTACTTCGGGCCAATTTTCGGCTACTTCGGCTACATTTCAGCTACTTCGGGCTACATTTCGGCTACTTGGGGCACTTTCAGCTACGTCAGGTCATTTTTCGGCTACTTCGGGCACTTTCGGCTACTTGGGGACATTTTTCGGCTACTTCGGGCAATTTTCGGCTACTTCGGGCCATTTTTCGGCTACTTCGGGCTACTTCTCGGCTACTTCGGGCACTTTTCGGCTACTTCGGGCCATTTCTCGGCTACTTCGGGCTACTTTTTGGCTACTTCGATCCATTTTCCGGCTACTTTGGGCACTTTCGGCTACTTCGGGCACTTTCGGCTACTTCGGGTCATTTTTCGGCTACTTCGGCTACATTTCGGCTACTTCGGGCTACATTTCGGCTACTTCGGGCTACATTTCGGCTACTTCGGGGACTTTTGGCTACTTCTGGCCATTTTTTTGCTACGTCGG
>CAXKVW010000682.1:30000-32500 GCA_964058825.1 Carex arenaria
GTACGCGTGGCTGCATATGCATATGCTTCCGGGCAGGGCTCGCCACGCAAAGACGCCCTGCCCCCAACCTGTCGGGACTTCGTACACTGCGTTGTGTGTACGCGTGGCTGCATATGCATATGCTTCCGAGCAGGGCGCGCCACGCAAAGACGCCCTGCCCCCAACCAGTCGGGACTTTCGGTTACTTCGGGCCATTTTTCGGCTGCTTCGGGCCATTTTTCGGCTGCTTCGGGACATTTTTCGGCTGCTTCGGGCCATTTTTCGGCTACTTCGGCTACATTTTGGCTACTTCAGGCCACATTTCGGCTACTTCGGGGACTTTCGGCTACTTCGGGCCATTTTTTGGCTACGTCAGGGACTTTCGGCTACTTCGGGCCATTTTTCGGCTACTTCGGCTACATTTCGGCTACTTCGGGCTACATTTCAGCTACTTCGGGTACTTTCAGCTACTTCGGGCCATTTTTCGGCTACCTCGGGCAATTTTTCAGCTACTTCGGCCACTTTTCGGCTACTTCGGGTCCTTTTTCGGCTACTTCGGGCACTTTCGGCTACTTCGGGCCATTTTTCAGCTATCTCAGGCAATTTTTCGGCTACTTCGGGCACCTATCGGCTACTTCGGGCACTTTTCGGCTACTTTCGGCTACTTCGGGTCATTTTTCGGCTACTTCGGGTCATTTTTCGTCTACTTCGGGCCATGTACACTCCCGTGCGTGTACCTCAGGGGCCATGTACACCACCCGGCCTGCACATGGAGGGGCACCCTTTCCGAAAATCCTTGCCCCCTAATAGGGAATATGCATTTTGGGTCTCCAGCCACGCCCAGGGTTACCACCCCCTGGAAATCCCCCAGGTTTCCCCCCCATTTTACTTAGAAGTGCTAACGCTAAGGGCGCTACTGCACCAACGCTACTTCGGGCCATTTTTCGGCTACTTCGGGCCATTTTTCGGCTACTTCGGGCCATTTTTCGGCTACTTCGGGCTACTTTTCAGCTACTTCGGGCCATTGTCCGGCTACTTCGGGCACTTTCGGCTACTTCGGGTCACTTTTCGGCTACTTCGGGCCATTTTTCGGCTACTTCGGGCACTTTTCGGCTACTTCGGGCCACTTTTCGGCTACTTCAGGCTACTTTTTGGCTACTTCGGGATACTTTCAGGCTACTTCGGGGCATTTTCCGGCTACTTCGGGCACTTTCCGCTACTTCGGGTCATTTTTCGGCTACTTCTGGCCAATTTTCGGCTACTTCGGGCCATTTTCGGCTACTTCGGGCCTTTTTTCGGCTACTTCGACTACATTTTGGCTACTTCGGGCTACATTTCGGCTACTTCGGCTACATTTGGGCTACTTCGGCTACATTTTAGCTACTTCGGGGTACATTTCAGCTAATTCGGGGCCATTTTTCGGCTACTTCGGGCAATTTTCGGCTACTTCGGGCCAATTTTCGGCTACTACGGCTACATTTCGGCTACTTCGGGCTACATTTCGGCTACTTCGGGCACTTTCAGCTACGTCAAGTCATTTTTCGGCTACTTCGGGCACTTTCGGCTACTTCGGGCCATTTTTCGGCTACTTCGGGCAATTTTCGGCTACTTCGGGCAATTTTCGGCTACTTCGGTCCATTTTTTGGCTACTTCGGGCCATTTTCCGTCTACTACGGGCACTTTCGGCTACTTCGGGTCATTTTTCGGCTACTTCGGGTCATTTTTCGGCTACTTCGGGTCATTTTTCGGCTACTTCGGGCACTTTTCGGCTATTTCGGGCCATTTTTCGGCTACTTCAGGCCACCTTTCGGCTACTTCGGGCCATTTTCCGGCTACTTCGGGCACTTTCAGCTACTTCGGGCCATTTTTCGGCTACTTCGGCTACATTTTGGCTACTTCGGCTACATTTTGGCTACTTCGGGCTACATTTCGGCTACTTCGGGCTACATTTCGGCTACTTCGGGCCATTTTTTTGCTACGTCGGGGACTTTCGGCTACTTCGGGCTATATTTCGGCTACTTCGGGCCATTTTTCGGCTACTTCGGGGCAATTTTCGGCTACTTCGGAGCAATTTTCGGCTACTTCGGGCCAATTTTCGGCTACTTCGGCTACATTTCAGCTACTTCGGGCTACATTTCGGCTACTTGGGGCACTTTCAGCTACGTCAGGTCATTTTTCGGCTACTTCGGGCACTTTCGGCTACTTGGGGACATTTTTCGGCTACTTCGGGCAATTTTCGGCTACTTCGGGCCATTTTTCGGCTACTTCGGGCTACTTCTCGGCTACTTCGGGCACTTTTCGGCTACTTCGGGCCATTTCTCGGCTACTTCGGGCTACTTTTTGGCTACTTCGATCCATTTTCCGGCTACTTTGGGCACTTTCGGCTACTTCGGGCACTTTCGGCTACTTCGGGTCATTTTTCGGCTACTTCGGCTACATTTCGGCTACTTCGGGCTACATTTCGGCTACTTCGGGCTACATTTCGGCTACTTCGGGGACTTTTGGCTACTTCTGGCCATTT
>CAXKVW010000682.1:42500-45000 GCA_964058825.1 Carex arenaria
TCGGGACTTCGTACACTGCGTTGTGTGTACGCGTGGCTGCATATGCATATGCTTCGGGGCAGGGCGCGCCACGCAAAGACGCCCTGCCCCCAACCCGTCGGGACTTCGTACACTGCGTTGTGTGTACGCGTGGCTGCATATGCATTTGCTTCGGGGCAGGGCGCGCCACGGAAAGACGCCCTGCCCCCAACCCGTCGGGACTTCGTACACTGCGTTGTGTGTACGCGTGGCTGCATATGCATATGCTTCGGGGCAGGGCGCGCCACGCAAAGACGCCCTGCCCCCAACCCGTCGGGACTTCGTACACTGCGTTGTGTGTACGCGTGGCTGCATATGCATATGCTTCGGGGCAGGGCGCGCCACGCAAAGACGCCCTGCCCCCAACCCGTCGGGACTTCGTACACTGCGTTGTGTGTACGCGTGGCTGCATATGCATTTGCTTCGGGGCAGGGCGCGCCACGGAAAGACGCCCTGCCCCCAACCCGTCGGGACTTCGTACACTGCGTTGTGTGTACGCGTGGCTGCATATGCATATGCTTCGGGGCAGGGCGCGCCACGCAAAGACGCCCTGCCCCCAACCCGTCGGGACTTCGTACACTGCGTTGTGTGTACGCGTGGCTGCATATGCATATGCTTCCGGGCAGGGCTCGCCACGCAAAGACGCCCTGCCCCCAACCTGTCGGGACTTCGTACACTGCGTTGTGTGTACGCGTGGCTGCATATGCATATGCTTCCGAGCAGGGCGCGCCACGCAAAGACGCCCTGCCCCCAACCAGTCGGGACTTTCGGTTACTTCGGGCCATTTTTCGGCTGCTTCGGGCCATTTTTCGGCTGCTTCGGGACATTTTTCGGCTGCTTCGGGCCATTTTTCGGCTACTTCGGCTACATTTTGGCTACTAGAGGCCACATTTCGGCTACTTCGGGGACTTTCGGCTACTTCGGGCCATTTTTTGGCTACGTCAGGGACTTTCGGCTACTTCGGGCCATTTTTCGGCTACTTCGGCTACATTTCGGCTACTTCGGGCTACATTTCAGCTACTTCGGGTACTTTCAGCTACTTCGGGCCATTTTTCGGCTACCTCGGGCAATTTTTCAGCTACTTCGGCCACTTTTCAGCTACTTCGGGTCCTTTTTCGGCTACTTCGGGCACTTTCGGCTACTTCGGGCCATTTTTCAGCTATCTCAGGCAATTTTTCGGCTACTTCGGGCACCTATCGGCTACTTCGGGCACTTTTCGGCTACTTTCGGCTACTTCGGGTCATTTTTCGGCTACTTCGGGTCATTTTTCGTCTACTTCGGGCCATGTACACTCCCGTGCGTGTACCTCAGGGGCCATGTACACCACCCGGCCTGCACATGGAGGGGCACCCTTTCCGAAAATCCTTGCCCCCTAATAGGGAATATGCATTTTGGGTCTCCAGCCACGCCCAGGGTTACCACCCCCTGGAAATCCCCCAGGTTTCCCCCCCATTTTACTTAGAAGTGCTAACGCTAAGGGCGCTAATGCACCAACGCTACTTCGGGCCATTTTTCGGCTACTTCGGGCCATTTTTCGGCTACTTCGGGCCATTTTTCGGCTACTTCGGGCCATTTTTCGGCTACTTCGGGCTACTTTTCAGCTACTTCGGGCCATTGTCCGGCTACTTCGGGCACTTTCGGCTACTTCGGGTCACTTTTCGGCTACTTCGGGCCATTTTTCGGCTACTTCGGGCACTTTTCGGCTACTTCGGGCCACTTTTCGGCTACTTCAGGCTACTTTTTGGCTACTTCGGGATACTTTCAGGCTACTTCGGGGCATTTTCCGGCTACTTCGGGCACTTTCCGCTACTTCGGGTCATTTTTCGGCTACTTCTGGCCAATTTTCGGCTACTTCGGGCCATTTTCGGCTACTTCGGGCCTTTTTTCGGCTACTTCGACTACATTTTGGCTACTTCGGGCTACATTTCGGCTACTTCGGCTACATTTGGGCTACTTCGGCTACATTTTAGCTACTTCGGGGTACATTTCAGCTAATTCGGGGCCATTTTTCGGCTACTTCGGGCAATTTTCGGCTACTTCGGGCCAATTTTCGGCTACTACGGCTACATTTCGGCTACTTCGGGCTACATTTCGGCTACTTCGGGCACTTTCAGCTACGTCAAGTCATTTTTCGGCTACTTCGGGCACTTTCGGCTACTTCGGGCCATTTTTCGGCTACTTCGGGCAATTTTCGGCTACTTCGGGCAATTTTCGGCTACTTCGGTCCATTTTTTGGCTACTTCGGGCCATTTTCCGTCTACTACGGGCACTTTCGGCTACTTCGGGTCATTTTTCGGCTACTTCGGGTCATTTTTCGGCTACTTCGGGTCATTTTTCGGCTACTTCGGGCACTTTTCGGCTATTTCGGGCCATTTTTCGGCTACTTCAGGCCACCTTTCGGCTACTTCGGGCCATTTTCCGGCTACTTCGGGCACTTTCAGCTACTTCGGGCCATTTTTCGGCTACTTCGGCTACATTTTGG
>CAXKVW010000682.1:55000-57500 GCA_964058825.1 Carex arenaria
ACGCCCGGCCCCCAACCCGTCGGGACTTCGTACACTGCGTTGGGTGTACGCGTGGCTGCATATGCATATGCTTCGGGGCAGGGCGCGCCACGCAAAGACGCCCTGCCCCCAACCCGTCGGGACTTCGTACACTGCGTTGTGTGTACGCGTGGCTGCATATGCATATGCTTCGGGGCAGGGCGCGCCACGCAAAGACGCCCTGCCCCCAACCCGTCGGGACTTCGTACACTGCGTTGTGTGTACGCGTGGCTGCATATGCATATGCTTCGGGGCAGGGCGCGCCACGCAAAGACGCCCTGCCCCCAACCCGTCGGGACTTCGTACACTGCGTTGTGTGTACGCGTGGCTGCATATGCATATGCTTCGGGGCAGGGCGCGCCACGCAAAGACGCCCTGCCCCCAACCCGTCGGGACTTCGTACACTGCGTTGTGTGTACGCGTGGCTGCATATGCATATGCTTCGGGGCAGGGCGCGCCACGCAAAGACGCCCTGCCCCCAACCCGTCGGGACTTCGTACACTGCGTTGTGTGTACGCGTGGCTGCATATGCATATGCTTCGGGGCAGGGCGCGCCACGCAAAGACGCCCTGCCCCCAACCCGTCGGGACTTCGTACACTGCGTTGTGTGTACGCGTGGCTGCATATGCATTTGCTTCGGGGCAGGGCGCGCCACGCAAAGACGCCCTGCCCCCAACCCGTCGGGACTTCGTACACTGCGTTGTGTGTACGCGTGGCTGCATATGCATATGCTTCCGGGCAGGGCTCGCCACGCAAAGACGCCCTGCCCCCAACCTGTCGGGACTTCGTACACTGCGTTGTGTGTACGCGTGGCTGCATATGCATATGCTTCCGAGCAGGGCGCGCCACGCAAAGACGCCCTGCCCCCAACCAGTCGGGACTTTCGGTTACTTCGGGCCATTTTTCGGCTGCTTCGGGCCATTTTTCGGCTGCTTCGGGACATTTTTCGGCTGCTTCGGGCCATTTTTCGGCTACTTCGGCTACATTTTGGCTACTTCAGGCCACATTTCGGCTACTTCGGGGACTTTCGGCTACTTCGGGCCATTTTTTGGCTACGTCAGGGACTTTCGGCTACTTCGGGCCATTTTTCGGCTACTTCGGCTACATTTCGGCTACTTCGGGCTACATTTCAGCTACTTCGGGTACTTTCAGCTACTTCGGGCCATTTTTCGGCTACCTCGGGCAATTTTTCAGCTACTTCGGCCACTTTTCGGCTACTTCGGGTCCTTTTTCGGCTACTTCGGGCACTTTCGGCTACTTCGGGCCATTTTTCAGCTATCTCAGGCAATTTTTCGGCTACTTCGGGCACCTATCGGCTACTTCGGGCACTTTTCGGCTACTTTCGGCTACTTCGGGTCATTTTTCGGCTACTTCGGGTCATTTTTCGTCTACTTCGGGCCATGTACACTCCCGTGCGTGTACCTCAGGGGCCATGTACACCACCCGGCCTGCACATGGAGGGGCACCCTTTCCGAAAATCCTTGCCCCCTAATAGGGAATATGCATTTTGGGTCTCCAGCCACGCCCAGGGTTACCACCCCCTGGAAATCCCCCAGGTTTCCCCCCCATTTTACTTAGAAGTGCTAACGCTAAGGGCGCTACTGCACCAACGCTACTTCGGGCCATTTTTCGGCTACTTCGGGCCATTTTTCGGCTACTTCGGGCCATTTTTCGGCTACTTCGGGCTACTTTTCAGCTACTTCGGGCCATTGTCCGGCTACTTCGGGCACTTTCGGCTACTTCGGGTCACTTTTCGGCTACTTCGGGCCATTTTTCGGCTACTTCGGGCACTTTTCGGCTACTTCGGGCCACTTTTCGGCTACTTCAGGCTACTTTTTGGCTACTTCGGGATACTTTCAGGCTACTTCGGGGCATTTTCCGGCTACTTCGGGCACTTTCCGCTACTTCGGGTCATTTTTCGGCTACTTCTGGCCAATTTTCGGCTACTTCGGGCCATTTTCGGCTACTTCGGGCCTTTTTTCGGCTACTTCGACTACATTTTGGCTACTTCGGGCTACATTTCGGCTACTTCGGCTACATTTGGGCTACTTCGGCTACATTTTAGCTACTTCGGGGTACATTTCAGCTAATTCGGGGCCATTTTTCGGCTACTTCGGGCAATTTTCGGCTACTTCGGGCCAATTTTCGGCTACTACGGCTACATTTCGGCTACTTCGGGCTACATTTCGGCTACTTCGGGCACTTTCAGCTACGTCAAGTCATTTTTCGGCTACTTCGGGCACTTTCGGCTACTTCGGGCCATTTTTCGGCTACTTCGGGCAATTTTCGGCTACTTCGGGCAATTTTCGGCTACTTCGGTCCATTTTTTGGCTACTTCGGGCCATTTTCCGTCTACTACGGGCACTTTCGGCTACTTCGGGTCATTTTTCGGCTACTTCGGGTCATTTTTCGGCTACTTCGGGTCATTTTTCGGCTACTTCGGGCACTTTTCGGCTATTTCGGGCCATTTTTCGGCTACTTC
>CAXKVW010000682.1:67500-70000 GCA_964058825.1 Carex arenaria
GCGCGCCACGCAAAGACGCCCTGCCCCCAACCCGTCGGGACTTCGTACACTGCGTTGTGGCTCCATATGCATATGCTTCGGGGCAGGGCGCGCCACGCAAAGACGCCCGGCCCCCAACCCGTCGGGACTTCGTACACTGCGTTGGGTGTACGCGTGGCTGCATATGCATATGCTTCGGGGCAGGGCGCGCCACGCAAAGACGCCCTGCCCCCAACCCGTCGGGACTTCGTACACTGCGTTGTGTGTACGCGTGGCTGCATATGCATATGCTTCGGGGCAGGGCGCGCCACGCAAAGACGCCCTGCCCCCAACCCGTCGGGACTTCGTACACTGCGTTGTGTGTACGCGTGGCTGCATATGCATATGCTTCGGGGCAGGGCGCGCCACGCAAAGACGCCCTGCCCCCAACCCGTCGGGACTTCGTACACTGCGTTGTGTGTACGCGTGGCTGCATATGCATATGCTTCGGGGCAGGGCGCGCCACGCAAAGACGCCCTGCCCCCAACCCGTCGGGACTTCGTACACTGCGTTGTGTGTACGCGTGGCTGCATATGCATATGCTTCGGGGCAGGGCGCGCCACGCAAAGACGCCCTGCCCCCAACCCGTCGGGACTTCGTACACTGCGTTGTGTGTACGCGTGGCTGCATATGCATATGCTTCGGGGCAGGGCGCGCCACGC
The DNA here is from genome assembly GCA_964058825.1 of Carex arenaria. NCBI lineage: Eukaryota > Viridiplantae > Streptophyta > Magnoliopsida > Poales > Cyperaceae > Carex > Carex arenaria. The sequence continues at coordinate 68,181 of CAXKVW010000682.1, forward strand.
AAAGACGCCCTGCCCCCAACCCGTCGGGACTTCGTACACTGCGTTGTGTGTACGCGTGGCTGCATATGCATATGCTTCGGGGCAGGGCGCGCCACGCAAAGACGCCCTGCCCCCAACCCGTCGGGACTTCGTACACTGCGTTGTGTGTACGCGTGGCTGCATATGCATTTGCTTCGGGGCAGGGCGCGCCACGCAAAGACGCCCTGCCCCCAACCCGTCGGGACTTCGTACACTGCGTTGTGTGTACGCGTGGCTGCATATGCATATGCTTCCGGGCAGGGCTCGCCACGCAAAGACGCCCTGCCCCCAACCTGTCGGGACTTCGTACACTGCGTTGTGTGTACGCGTGGCTGCATATGCATATGCTTCCGAGCAGGGCGCGCCACGCAAAGACGCCCTGCCCCCAACCAGTCGGGACTTTCGGTTACTTCGGGCCATTTTTCGGCTGCTTCGGGCCATTTTTCGGCTGCTTCGGGACATTTTTCGGCTGCTTCGGGCCATTTTTCGGCTACTTCGGCTACATTTTGGCTACTTCAGGCCACATTTCGGCTACTTCGGGGACTTTCGGCTACTTCGGGCCATTTTTTGGCTACGTCAGGGACTTTCGGCTACTTCGGGCCATTTTTCGGCTACTTCGGCTACATTTCGGCTACTTCGGGCTACATTTCAGCTACTTCGGGTACTTTCAGCTACTTCGGGCCATTTTTCGGCTACCTCGGGCAATTTTTCAGCTACTTCGGCCACTTTTCGGCTACTTCGGGTCCTTTTTCGGCTACTTCGGGCACTTTCGGCTACTTCGGGCCATTTTTCAGCTATCTCAGGCAATTTTTCGGCTACTTCGGGCACCTATCGGCTACTTCGGGCACTTTTCGGCTACTTTCGGCTACTTCGGGTCATTTTTCGGCTACTTCGGGTCATTTTTCGTCTACTTCGGGCCATGTACACTCCCGTGCGTGTACCTCAGGGGCCATGTACACCACCCGGCCTGCACATGGAGGGGCACCCTTTCCGAAAATCCTTGCCCCCTAATAGGGAATATGCATTTTGGGTCTCCAGCCACGCCCAGGGTTACCACCCCCTGGAAATCCCCCAGGTTTCCCCCCCATTTTACTTAGAAGTGCTAACGCTAAGGGCGCTACTGCACCAACGCTACTTCGGGCCATTTTTCGGCTACTTCGGGCCATTTTTCGGCTACTTCGGGCCATTTTTCGGCTACTTCGGGCTACTTTTCAGCTACTTCGGGCCATTGTCCGGCTACTTCGGGCACTTTCGGCTACTTCGGGTCACTTTTCGGCTACTTCGGGCCATTTTTCGGCTACTTCGGGCACTTTTCGGCTACTTCGGGCCACTTTTCGGCTACTTCAGGCTACTTTTTGGCTACTTCGGGATACTTTCAGGCTACTTCGGGGCATTTTCCGGCTACTTCGGGCACTTTCCGCTACTTCGGGTCATTTTTCGGCTACTTCTGGCCAATTTTCGGCTACTTCGGGCCATTTTCGGCTACTTCGGGCCTTTTTTCGGCTACTTCGACTACATTTTGGCTACTTCGGGCTACATTTCGGCTACTTCGGCTACATTTGGGCTACTTCGGCTACATTTTAGCTACTTCGGGGTACATTTCAGCTAATTCGGGGCCATTTTTCGGCTACTTCGGGCAATTTTCGGCTACTTCGGGCCAATTTTCGGCTACTACGGCTACATTTCGGCTACTTCGGGCTACATTTCGGCTACTTCGGGCACTTTCAGCTACGTCAAGTCATTTTTCGGCTACTTCGGGCACTTTCGGCTACTTCGGGCCATTTTTCGGCTACTTCGGGCAA
>CAXKVW010000682.1:80000-85000 GCA_964058825.1 Carex arenaria
GCATATGCATATGCTTCGGGGCAGGGCGCGCCACGCAAAGACGCCCTGCCCCCAACCCGTCGGGACATCGTACACTGCGTTGTGTGTACGCGTGGCTGCATATGCATATGCTTCGGGGCAGGGCGCGCCACGCAAAGACGCCCTGCCCCCAACCCGTCGGGACTTCGTACACTGCGTTGTGTGTACGCGTGGCTGCATATGCATATGCTTCGGGGCAGGGCGCGCCACGCAAAGACGCCCTGCCCCCAACCCGTCAGGACTTCGTACACTGCGTTGTGGCTACATATGCATATGCTTCGGGGCAGGGCGCGCCACACAAAGACGCCCGGCCCCCAACCCGTCGGGACTTCGTACACTGCGTTGGGTGTACGCGTGGCTGCATATGCATATGCTTCGGGGCAGGGCGCGCCACGCAAAGACGCCCTGCCCCCAACCCGTCGGGACTTCGTACACTGCGTTGTGTGTACGCGTGGCTGCATATGCATATGCTTCGGGGCAGGGCGCGCCACGCAAAGACGCCCTGCCCCCAACCCGTCGGGACTTCGTACACTGCGTTGTGTGTACACGTGGCTGCATATGCATATGCTTCGGGGCAGGGCGCGCCACGCAAAGACGCCCTGCCCCCAACCCGTCGGGACTTCGTACACTGCGTTGTGTGTACGCGTGGCTGCATATGCATATGCTTCGGGGCAGGGCGCGCCACGCAAAGACGCCCTGCCCCCAACCCGTCGGGACTTCGTACACTGCGTTGTGTGTACGCGTGGCTGCATATGCATATGCTTCGGGGCAGGGCGCGCCACGCAAAGACGCCCTGCCCCCAACCCGTCGGGACTTCGTACACTGCGTTGTGTGTACGCGTGGCTGCATATGCATATGCTTCGGGGCAGGGCGCGCCACGCAAAGACGCCCTGCCCCCAACCCGTCGGGACTTCGTACACTGCGTTGTGCGTACGCGTGGCTGCATATGCATATGCTTCGGGGCAGGGCGCGCCACGCAAAGACGCCCTGCCCCCAACCCGTCGGGACTTCGTACACTGCGTTGTGTGTACGCGTGGCTGCATATGCATTTGCTTCGGGGCAGGGCGCGCCACGGAAAGACGCCCTGCCCCCAACCCGTCGGGACTTCGTACACTGCGTTGTGTGTACGCGTGGCTGCATATGCATATGCTTCGGGGCAGGGCGCGCCACGCAAAGACGCCCTGCCCCCAACCCGTCGGGACTTCGTACACTGCGTTGTGTGTACGCGTGGCTGCATATGCATATGCTTCGGGGCAGGGCGCGCCACGCAAAGACGCCCTGCCCCCAACCCGTCGGGACTTCGTACACTGCGTTGTGTGTACGCGTGGCTGCATATGCATATGCTTCGGGGCAGGGCGCGCCACGCAAAGACGCCCTGCCCCCAACCCGTCGGGACATCGTACACTGCGTTGTGTGTACGCGTGGCTGCATATGCATATGCTTCGGGGCAGGGGGCGCCACGCAAAGACGCCCTGCCCCCAACCCGTCGGGACATCGTACACTGCGTTGTGTGTACGCGTGGCTGCATATGCATATGCTTCGGGGCAGGGCGCGCCACGCAAAGACGCCCTGCCCCCAACCCGTCGGGACTTCGTACACTGCGTTGTGTGTACGCGTGGCTGCATATGCATTTGCTTCGGGGCAGGGCGCGCCACGCAAAGACGCCCTGCCCCCAACCCGTCGGGACTTCGTACACTGCGTTGTGTGTACGCGTGGCTGCATATGCATATGCTTCCGGGCAGGGCTCGCCACGCAAAGACGCCCTGCCCCCAACCTGTCGGGACTTCGTACACTGCGTTGTGTGTACGCGTGGCTGCATATGCATATGCTTCCGAGCAGGGCGCGCCACGCAAAGACGCCCTGCCCCCAACCAGTCGGGACTTTCGGTTACTTCGGGCCATTTTTCGGCTGCTTCGGGCCATTTTTCGGCTGCTTCGGGACATTTTTCGGCTGCTTCGGGCCATTTTTCGGCTACTTCGGCTACATTTTGGCTACTTCAGGCCACATTTCGGCTACTTCGGGGACTTTCGGCTACTTCGGGCCATTTTTTGGCTACGTCAGGGACTTTCGGCTACTTCGGGCCATTTTTCGGCTACTTCGGCTACATTTCGGCTACTTCGGGCTACATTTCAGCTACTTCGGGTACTTTCAGCTACTTCGGGCCATTTTTCGGCTACCTCGGGCAATTTTTCAGCTACTTCGGCCACTTTTCGGCTACTTCGGGTCCTTTTTCGGCTACTTCGGGCACTTTCGGCTACTTCGGGCCATTTTTCAGCTATCTCAGGCAATTTTTCGGCTACTTCGGGCACCTATCGGCTACTTCGGGCACTTTTCGGCTACTTTCGGCTACTTCGGGTCATTTTTCGGCTACTTCGGGTCATTTTTCGTCTACTTCGGGCCATGTACACTCCCGTGCGTGTACCTCAGGGGCCATGTACACCACCCGGCCTGCACATGGAGGGGCACCCTTTCCGAAAATCCTTGCCCCCTAATAGGGAATATGCATTTTGGGTCTCCAGCCACGCCCAGGGTTACCACCCCCTGGAAATCCCCCAGGTTTCCCCCCCATTTTACTTAGAAGTGCTAACGCTAAGGGCGCTACTGCACCAACGCTACTTCGGGCCATTTTTCGGCTACTTCGGGCCATTTTTCGGCTACTTCGGGCCATTTTTCGGCTACTTCGGGCCATTTTTCGGCTACTTCGGGCTACTTTTCAGCTACTTCGGGCCATTGTCCGGCTACTTCGGGCACTTTCGGCTACTTCGGGTCACTTTTCGGCTACTTCGGGCCATTTTTCGGCTACTTCGGGCACTTTTCGGCTACTTCGGGCACTTTTCGGCTACTTCGGGCCACTTTTCGGCTACTTCAGGCTACTTTTTGGCTACTTCGGGATACTTTCAGGCTACTTCGGGGCATTTTCCGGCTACTTCGGGCACTTTCCGCTACTTCGGGTCATTTTTCGGCTACTTCTGGCCAATTTTCGGCTACTTCGGGCCATTTTCGGCTACTTCGGGCCTTTTTTCGGCTACTTCGACTACATTTTGGCTACTTCGGGCTACATTTCGGCTACTTCGGCTACATTTGGGCTACTTCGGCTACATTTTAGCTACTTCGGGGTACATTTCAGCTAATTCGGGGCCATTTTTCGGCTACTTCGGGCAATTTTCGGCTACTTCGGGCCAATTTTCGGCTACTACGGCTACATTTCGGCTACTTCGGGCTACATTTCGGCTACTTCGGGCACTTTCAGCTACGTCAAGTCATTTTTCGGCTACTTCGGGCACTTTCGGCTACTTCGGGCCATTTTTCGGCTACTTCGGGCAATTTTCGGCTACTTCGGGCAATTTTCGGCTACTTCGGTCCATTTTTTGGCTACTTCGGGCCATTTTCCGTCTACTACGGGCACTTTCGGCTACTTCGGGTCATTTTTCGGCTACTTCGGGTCATTTTTCGGCTACTTCGGGTCATTTTTCGGCTACTTCGGGCACTTTTCGGCTATTTCGGGCCATTTTCCGGCTACTTCAGGCCACCTTTCGGCTACTTCGGGCCATTTTCCGGCTACTTCGGGCACTTTCAGCTACTTCGGGCCATTTTTCGGCTACTTCGGCTACATTTTGGCTACTTCGGCTACATTTTGGCTACTTCGGGCTACATTTCGGCTACTTCGGGCTACATTTCGGCTACTTCGGGCCATTTTTTTGCTACGTCGGGGACTTTCGGCTACTTCGGGCTATATTTCGGCTACTTCGGGCCATTTTTCGGCTACTTCGGGGCAATTTTCGGCTACTTCGGAGCAATTTTCGGCTACTTCGGGCCAATTTTCGGCTACTTCGGCTACATTTCAGCTACTTCGGGCTACATTTCGGCTACTTGGGGCACTTTCAGCTACGTCAGGTCATTTTTCGGCTACTTCGGGCACTTTCGGCTACTTGGGGACATTTTTCGGCTACTTCGGGCAATTTTCGGCTACTTCGGGCCATTTTTCGGCTACTTCGGGCTACTTCTCGGCTACTTCGGGCACTTTTCGGCTACTTCGGGCCATTTCTCGGCTACTTCGGGCTACTTTTTGGCTACTTCGATCCATTTTCCGGCTACTTTGGGCACTTTCGGCTACTTCGGGCACTTTCGGCTACTTCGGGTCATTTTTCGGCTACTTCGGCTACATTTCGGCTACTTCGGGCTACATTTCGGCTACTTCGGGCTACATTTCGGCTACTTCGGGGACTTTTGGCTACTTCTGGCCATTTTTTTGCTACGTCGGGAACTTTCGGCTACTTCGGGCCATTTTTCGGCTACTTCGGGCCAATTTTCGGCTAGTTCGGCTACATTTCGGCTACTTCGGGCTACATTTCGGCTACTTCGGGCTACATTTCGGCTACTTTGGGCCATGTACACTCCCATTTGTGCACATGAGGGGGCACCCTTCTTGAAAATCTTGCCCCCCTAATAGGGAATATGCATTTTTAGGCTCTAGCCACCCCTTGGGTTACCACCCCCTCCAAATCCCCCATGTTAAAAATAAGGGTGTTGAACTATTTTTTTACCCGATTTTTCGACCGGTTTCACTTCTTATCCAATTTTTTTTTTAAATTTCAAATTTTTTGAAAATTTCAAATTTTTTCGAATTTCAAATTTTTTCGGAAATCAATTTTTTTCAAATTTCAATTTTTTTCTAATTTCAAAATTTTTCAAATTTCAAAATTTTCAAATTTCAAAATTTTTCTCGAATTTCAAAATTTTTTATTTTTTCGTGGCAACCCCGGCTCGGACTCCCGCTGCACCGACGCTGGGGGCTGTCAGCACCGACGCTGGGGCTGTCCGCACTAACGCTGGGGGCTGTCACACTAACGCTGGGTGCTGTCAGCCCCGACGCTGGGGCTGTCAGCACTAACGCTGGGCGCTGTCAGCAACGACGCTGGGGCTATTAGCACCGACGCTGGGGCTTCCCAGATTTTTTCCCCGTTTTTTTTTTGTTCACTTCA
>CAXKVW010000682.1:105000-110000 GCA_964058825.1 Carex arenaria
GTGTACGCGTGGCTGCATATGCATATGCTTCGGGGCAGGGGGCGCCACGCAAAGACGCCCTGCCCCCAACCCGTCGGGACATCGTACACTGCGTTGTGTGTACGCGTGGCTGCATATGCATATGCTTCGGGGCAGGGCGCGCCACGCAAAGACGCCCTGCCCCCAACCCGTCGGGACATCGTACACTGCGTTGTGTGTACGCGTGGCTGCATATGCATATGCTTCGGGGCAGGGCGCGCCACGCAAAGACGCCCTGCCCCCAACCCGTCGGGACTTCGTACACTGCGTTGTGTGTACGCGTGGCTGCATATGCATATGCTTCGGGGCAGGGCGCGCCACGCAAAGACGCCCTGCCCCCAACCCGTCGGGACTTCGTACACTGCGTTGTGGCTCCATATGCATATGCTTCGGGGCAGGGCGCGCCACGCAAAGACGCCCGGCCCCCAACCCGTCGGGACTTCGTACACTGCGTTGGGTGTACGCGTGGCTGCATATGCATATGCTTCGGGGCAGGGCGCGCCACGCAAAGACGCCCTGCCCCCAACCCGTCGGGACTTCGTACACTGCGTTGTGTGTACGCGTGGCTGCATATGCATATGCTTCGGGGCAGGGCGCGCCACGCAAAGACGCCCTGCCCCCAACCCGTCGGGACTTCGTACACTGCGTTGTGTGTACGCGTGGCTGCATATGCATATGCTTCGGGGCAGGGCGCGCCACGCAAAGACGCCCTGCCCCCAACCCGTCGGGACTTCGTACACTGCGTTGTGTGTACGCGTGGCTGCATATGCATATGCTTCGGGGCAGGGCGCGCCACGCAAAGACGCCCTGCCCCCAACCCGTCGGGACTTCGTACACTGCGTTGTGTGTACGCGTGGCTGCATATGCATATGCTTCGGGGCAGGGCGCGCCACGCAAAGACGCCCTGCCCCCAACCCGTCGGGACTTCGTACACTGCGTTGTGTGTACGCGTGGCTGCATATGCATATGCTTCGGGGCAGGGCGCGCCACGCAAAGACGCCCTGCCCCCAACCCGTCGGGACTTCGTACACTGCGTTGTGTGTACGCGTGGCTGCATATGCATATGCTTCGGGGCAGGGCGCGCCACGCAAAGACGCCCTGCCCCCAACCCGTCGGGACTTCGTACACTGCGTTGTGTGTACGCGTGGCTGCATATGCATTTGCTTCGGGGCAGGGCGCGCCACGCAAAGACGCCCTGCCCCCAACCCGTCGGGACTTCGTACACTGCGTTGTGTGTACGCGTGGCTGCATATGCATATGCTTCCGGGCAGGGCTCGCCACGCAAAGACGCCCTGCCCCCAACCTGTCGGGACTTCGTACACTGCGTTGTGTGTACGCGTGGCTGCATATGCATATGCTTCCGAGCAGGGCGCGCCACGCAAAGACGCCCTGCCCCCAACCAGTCGGGACTTTCGGTTACTTCGGGCCATTTTTCGGCTGCTTCGGGCCATTTTTCGGCTGCTTCGGGACATTTTTCGGCTGCTTCGGGCCATTTTTCGGCTACATCGGCTACATTTTGGCTACTTCAGGCCACATTTCGGCTACTTCGGGGACTTTCGGCTACTTCGGGCCATTTTTTGGCTACGTCAGGGACTTTCGGCTACTTCGGGCCATTTTTCGGCTACTTCGGCTACATTTCGGCCACTTCGGGCTACATTTCAGCTACTTCGGGTACTTTCAGCTACTTCGGGCCATTTTTCGGCTACCTCGGGCAATTTTTCAGCTACTTCGGCCACTTTTCGGCTACTTCGGGTCCTTTTTCGGCTACTTCGGGCACTTTCGGCTACTTCGGGCCATTTTTCAGCTATCTCAGGCAATTTTTCGGCTACTTCGGGCACCTATCGGCTACTTCGGGCACTTTTCGGCTACTTTCGGCTACTTCGGGTCATTTTTCGGCTACTTCGGGTCATTTTTCGTCTACTTCGGGCCATGTACACTCCCGTGCGTGTACCTCAGGGGCCATGTACACCACCCGGCCTGCACATGGAGGGGCACCCTTTCCGAAAATCCTTGCCCCCTAATAGGGAATATGCATTTTGGGTCTCCAGCCACGCCCAGGGTTACCACCCCCTGGAAATCCCCCAGGTTTCCCCCCCATTTTACTTAGAAGTGCTAACGCTAAGGGCGCTACTGCACCAACGCTACTTCGGGCCATTTTTCGGCTACTTCGGGCCATTTTTCGGCTACTTCGGGCCATTTTTCGGCTACTTCGGGCTACTTTTCAGCTACTTCGGGCCATTGTCCGGCTACTTCGGGCACTTTCGGCTACTTCGGGTCACTTTTCGGCTACTTCGGGCCATTTTTCGGCTACTTCGGGCACTTTTCGGCTACTTCGGGCCACTTTTCGGCTACTTCAGGCTACTTTTTGGCTACTTCGGGATACTTTCAGGCTACTTCGGGGCATTTTCCGGCTACTTCGGGCACTTTCCGCTACTTCGGGTCATTTTTCGGCTACTTCTGGCCAATTTTCGGCTACTTCGGGCCATTTTCGGCTACTTCGGGCCTTTTTTCGGCTACTTCGACTACATTTTGGCTACTTCGGGCTACATTTCGGCTACTTCGGCTACATTTGGGCTACTTCGGCTACATTTTAGCTACTTCGGGGTACATTTCAGCTAATTCGGGGCCATTTTTCGGCTACTTCGGGCAATTTTCGGCTACTTCGGGCCAATTTTCGGCTACTACGGCTACATTTCGGCTACTTCGGGCTACATTTCGGCTACTTCGGGCACTTTCAGCTACGTCAAGTCATTTTTCGGCTACTTCGGGCACTTTCGGCTACTTCGGGCCATTTTTCGGCTACTTCGGGCAATTTTCGGCTACTTCGGGCAATTTTCGGCTACTTCGGTCCATTTTTTGGCTACTTCGGGCCATTTTCCGTCTACTACGGGCACTTTCGGCTACTTCGGGTCATTTTTCGGCTACTTCGGGTCATTTTTCGGCTACTTCGGGTCATTTTTCGGCTACTTCGGGCACTTTTCGGCTATTTCGGGCCATTTTCCGGCTACTTCAGGCCACCTTTCGGCTACTTCGGGCCATTTTCCGGCTACTTCGGGCACTTTCAGCTACTTCGGGCCATTTTTCGGCTACTTCGGCTACATTTTGGCTACTTCGGCTACATTTTGGCTACTTCGGGCTACATTTCGGCTACTTCGGGCTACATTTCGGCTACTTCGGGCCATTTTTTTGCTACGTCGGGGACTTTCGGCTACTTCGGGCTATATTTCGGCTACTTCGGGCCATTTTTCGGCTACTTCGGGGCAATTTTCGGCTACTTCGGAGCAATTTTCGGCTACTTCGGGCCAATTTTCGGCTACTTCGGCTACATTTCAGCTACTTCGGGCTACATTTCGGCTACTTGGGGCACTTTCAGCTACGTCAGGTCATTTTTCGGCTACTTCGGGCACTTTCGGCTACTTGGGGACATTTTTCGGCTACTTCGGGCAATTTTCGGCTACTTCGGGCCATTTTTCGGCTACTTCGGGCTACTTCTCGGCTACTTCGGGCACTTTTCGGCTACTTCGGGCCATTTCTCGGCTACTTCGGGCTACTTTTTGGCTACTTCGATCCATTTTCCGGCTACTTTGGGCACTTTCGGCTACTTCGGGCACTTTCGGCTACTTCGGGTCATTTTTCGGCTACTTCGGCTACATTTCGGCTACTTCGGGCTACATTTCGGCTACTTCGGGCTACATTTCGGCTACTTCGGGGACTTTTGGCTACTTCTGGCCATTTTTTTGCTACGTCGGGAACTTTCGGCTACTTCGGGCCATTTTTCGGCTACTTCGGGCCAATTTTCGGCTAGTTCGGCTACATTTCGGCTACTTCGGGCTACATTTCGGCTACTTCGGGCTACATTTCGGCTACTTTGGGCCATGTACACTCCCATTTGTGCACATGAGGGGGCACCCTTCTTGAAAATCTTGCCCCCCTAATAGGGAATATGCATTTTTAGGCTCTAGCCACCCCTTGGGTTACCACCCCCTCCAAATCCCCCATGTTAAAAATAAGGGTGTTGAACTATTTTTTTACCCGATTTTTCGACCGGTTTCACTTCTTATCCAATTTTTTTTTTAAATTTCAAATTTTTTGAAAATTTCAAATTTTTTCGAATTTCAAATTTTTTCGGAAATCAATTTTTTTCAAATTTCAATTTTTTTCTAATTTCAAAATTTTTCAAATTTCAAAATTTTCAAATTTCAAAATTTTTCTCGAATTTCAAAATTTTTTATTTTTTCGTGGCAACCCCGGCTCGGACTCCCGCTGCACCGACGCTGGGGGCTGTCAGCACCGACGCTGGGGCTGTCCGCACTAACGCTGGGGGCTGTCACACTAACGCTGGGTGCTGTCAGCCCCGACGCTGGGGCTGTCAGCACTAACGCTGGGCGCTGTCAGCACCGACGCTGGGGCTATCAGCACCGACGCTGGGGCTTCCCAGATTTTTTCCCCGTTTTTTTTTTGTTCACTTCAAATTTTTTTGAAATTTCAATTTTTTTCAAATTTCAAATTTTTTTCAAAGCTCAATTTTTTTTTTCGTGGCAAACCCGGGTCGGACTATCGCTGCACCGACGCTGGGGGCTGTCAGCACTAACGCTGGGGGCTGTCAACCTAACGCTGGGCGCTGTCAGCCCCGACGTTGGGGGCTGTCACACTAACGCTTGGCGCTGTCAGCCCCGACGCGGGGGCTGTCAGCGCTAACGCTGGGGGCTGTCAGCACCGACGCTGGGGCTGTCCGCACTAACGCTGGGGGCTGTCACACTAACGCTGGGCGCTGTCAGCCCCGACGCTGGGGCTGTCAGCACTAACGCTGGGCGCTGTCAGCACCGACGCTGGGGCTTCCCAGATTTTTTCCCCGTTTTTTTTTTTGAAATTTCAAATTTTTTTGAAATTTCAATTTTTTTCAAATTTCAAATTTTTTTCAAAGCTCAATTTTTTTTTCGTGGCAACCCCGGGTCGGACTATTGCTGCACCGACGCACACCG
>CAXKVW010000682.1:117500-120000 GCA_964058825.1 Carex arenaria
ACGACGCCCTGCCCCCAACCCGTCGGGACTTCGTACACTGCGTTGTGTGTACGCGTGGCTGCATATGCATATGCTTCGGGGCAGGGCGCGCCACGCAAAGACGCCCTGCCCCCAACCCGTCGGGACTTCGTACACTGCGTTGTGTGTACGCGTGGCTGCATATGCATATGCTTCGGGGCAGGGCGCGCCACGCAAAGACGCCCTGCCCCCAACCCGTCGGGACTTCGTACACTGCGTTGTGTGTACGCGTGGCTGCATATGCATATGCTTCGGGGCAGGGCGCGCCACGCAAAGACGCCCTGCCCCCAACCCGTCGGGACTTCGTACACTGCGTTGTGTGTACGCGTGGCTGCATATGCATTTGCTTCGGGGCAGGGCGCGCCACGCAAAGACGCCCTGCCCCCAACCCGTCGGGACTTCGTACACTGCGTTGTGTGTACGCGTGGCTGCATATGCATATGCTTCGGGGCAGGGCGCGCCACGCAAAGACGCCCTGCCCCCAACCCGTCGGGACTTCGTACACTGCGTTGTGTGTACGCGTGGCTGCATATGCATATGCTTCCGGGCAGGGCTCGCCACGCAAAGACGCCCTGCCCCCAACCTGTCGGGACTTCGTACACTGCGTTGTGTGTACGCGTGGCTGCATATGCATATGCTTCCGAGCAGGGCGCGCCACGCAAAGACGCCCTGCCCCCAACCAGTCGGGACTTTCGGTTACTTCGGGCCATTTTTCGGCTGCTTCGGGCCATTTTTCGGCTGCTTCGGGACATTTTTCGGCTGCTTCGGGCCATTTTTCGGCTACTTCGGCTACATTTTGGCTACTTCAGGCCACATTTCGGCTACTTCGGGGACTTTCGGCTACTTCGGGCCATTTTTTGGCTACGTCAGGGACTTTCGGCTACTTCGGGCCATTTTTCGGCTACTTCGGCTACATTTCGGCTACTTCGGGCTACATTTCAGCTACTTCGGGTACTTTCAGCTACTTCGGGCCATTTTTCGGCTACCTCGGGCAATTTTTCAGCTACTTCGGCCACTTTTCGGCTACTTCGGGTCCTTTTTCGGCTACTTCGGGCACTTTCGGCTACTTCGGGCCATTTTTCAGCTATCTCAGGCAATTTTTCGGCTACTTCGGGCACCTATCGGCTACTTCGGGCACTTTTCGGCTACTTTCGGCTACTTCGGGTCATTTTTCGGCTACTTCGGGTCATTTTTCGTCTACTTCGGGCCATGTACACTCCCGTGCGTGTACCTCAGGGGCCATGTACACCACCCGGCCTGCACATGGAGGGGCACCCTTTCCGAAAATCCTTGCCCCCTAATAGGGAATATGCATTTTGGGTCTCCAGCCACGCCCAGGGTTACCACCCCCTGGAAATCCCCCAGGTTTCCCCCCCATTTTACTTAGAAGTGCTAACGCTAAGGGCGCTACTGCACCAACGCTACTTCGGGCCATTTTTCGGCTACTTCGGGCCATTTTTCGGCTACTTCGGGCCATTTTTCGGCTACTTCGGGCTACTTTTCAGCTACTTCGGGCCATTGTCCGGCTACTTCGGGCACTTTCGGCTACTTCGGGTCACTTTTCGGCTACTTCGGGCCATTTTTCGGCTACTTCGGGCACTTTTCGGCTACTTCGGGCCACTTTTCGGCTACTTCAGGCTACTTTTTGGCTACTTCGGGATACTTTCAGGCTACTTCGGGGCATTTTCCGGCTACTTCGGGCACTTTCCGCTACTTCGGGTCATTTTTCGGCTACTTCTGGCCAATTTTCGGCTACTTCGGGCCATTTTCGGCTACTTCGGGCCTTTTTTCGGCTACTTCGACTACATTTTGGCTACTTCGGGCTACATTTCGGCTACTTCGGCTACATTTGGGCTACTTCGGCTACATTTTAGCTACTTCGGGGTACATTTCAGCTAATTCGGGGCCATTTTTCGGCTACTTCGGGCAATTTTCGGCTACTTCGGGCCAATTTTCGGCTACTACGGCTACATTTCGGCTACTTCGGGCTACATTTCGGCTACTTCGGGCACTTTCAGCTACGTCAAGTCATTTTTCGGCTACTTCGGGCACTTTCGGCTACTTCGGGCCATTTTTCGGCTACTTCGGGCAATTTTCGGCTACTTCGGGCAATTTTCGGCTACTTCGGTCCATTTTTTGGCTACTTCGGGCCATTTTCCGTCTACTACGGGCACTTTCGGCTACTTCGGGTCATTTTTCGGCTACTTCGGGTCATTTTTCGGCTACTTCGGGTCATTTTTCGGCTACTTCGGGCACTTTTCGGCTATTTCGGGCCATTTTTCGGCTACTTCAGGCCACCTTTCGGCTACTTCGGGCCATTTTCCGGCTACTTCGGGCACTTTCAGCTACTTCGGGCCATTTTTCGGCTACTTCGGCTACATTTTGGCTACTTCGGCTACATTTTGGCTACTTCGGGCTACATTTCGGCTACTTCGGGCTACATTTCGGCTACTTCGGGCCATTTTTTTGCTACGTCGGGGAC
>CAXKVW010000683.1:0-125022 GCA_964058825.1 Carex arenaria
AGGGGAAAGTAAGAGAGAGAGAGAGAGGGGAAAGAGAGAGAGGAGAGGAGGAAAAGTGACGAGATAAAAAGGTGGAGAAAGGTGGGCTGAAATTTTCTATCTGGACATAAATTACCACATCATACATGTACTTGTTTCACTGCAATTTGGGTCCCAGGTAGTGGGGAACCACCTGTCAGGCCGCAAAACTGGTTAGTATTATCGGCGCAATGAACTATTTAATTCGTGAAGGAATGTTTACGGAATGAAATGGAGGCAACGAATGGCGGGAAGCCGCGTGGGGGTCTCACTGTAAAGTGGAAAGGTTCGCATGGGGCAAGTGTAATTAACGACTAATAAAATACTGTTCTGTGATTCTGTCTGCCAAGGAGAGCACCTTTTGAGTCGTATAGACATTGGAATCGGACTCTGGTGCTTTTTTCAATATTCTGTTTTTCCGATCTCAACTATTTAAATTTATTGAGATTTGTGTATAAATTTTTTTTTTTTATCAAAATACGCAAATGAAAAATTTTAATAGTTGGAATTGGAAAAACAGGATCCTGTTTTTCTTATTAAAAAGCAGCAGAGTCGGATCCTAGACATTGACGAACATGATGAATCTGATTGATCAAAGTTTGATCTAAGCCGTTTGAAACTGACTTCAATTGTGTGGTGTAGGGCTGTAAACAAGCTGCTCGGGCTGAGCTGGATCTTAGCTCAGCTCGTTAATTCTGGACTGAGCTTGGACTTAGGATTTCCGAGCTAAAATATCAGCTTAAACTCGTGACGAGCCAGCCCGAGCTGGGTCACTGGGTATGGCTGGATCTTGTTTTAAGAAGAAAATAAATTTTACAAACCTTTTTGGATTGAGCTGAACTGAGCTTGACAGTATAAAATGCACACAAATTCATCAAATTAATAAATTGATGCCTAGCCGAGTTAGCTCGCGAGCTTGCTCGAGCTGGCGAGCAAGCTAGGCCCCAGCTCAAACTAGTTAATTCTGGACCGAACTAGTAGCGAGCTATCTTATTAACAGTTCGGTTCAGCAACAAGCGAGCCATATGTGAGCCACGAGCTACAAGCTTTTTTTGCCACCGGTGTATGGTTTCAGAATGAAAAAAAAAATAAGTAAACGGTTTTGTTGCAAACTTAGATGTATCAGAAAGTGTGAGCTACAAAGTTCAATTTTTAAGCACAATGAAATTTTGAACATGATTTAGGTGTGCACAAGCATGTAAATATGTTTTGAATCGACATAATTATATTTTGTTACATGATTTAGGTGTGTACCGTGTATTATTAGAAATTCAATCATATTATACGAAATAGAAAACATATTTTTTAATTCTTCTAAAAGTTATGAGAAATATATAGAAATACAATTATGTTATGCGGTCGGATAGGATTTTATCCAATATATATTTTTAAATCCTAATCAATATATATATGTGGGGAGTTAATTATAATAAAATACGAAGCTAACAAAATAAAATTCAAATCCATTTTCAGGTACGGTTGGTCATGTACACACCTAAATCATATACAAAACTTCATTGCACTTAAAAAGTGAATTATGTTTTGAATCGACATGATCTAGGCGTATAATTTTTAGAAGAATTATAAATTATGTTTTGAATCGATATGATTAAAATTAACCATGTCTATATATGCATTGTTGAATTTGCTTATCTTTTATTTTGCTTAAATATTTTGTTTATTATTGTTTAATGAATGATGTTTTTTTATTGTTAGTTAAAATATTTGCGTTGGCTAATATAAAATGCTATTGCATATATATTGTTGTTTTAATATTCTTATTAAAAACTTCGTTTACGTTGTTATTTGTTGAACTTTTGTTTTGTTTTATTTGTATTTTTATTATTAATAACAATTAGTCACGCTTACATATATATATCAAATCGGATATTTTTTTGTTAAGAAAACCAGTAAAATTCATTAAATTCGTCTTCCTGATTCTTAAGTTATAGTTGTTAGTTAACAAATTGAAAAACAAATCTTTAGAATGTATTAGAATTTTTTAAAAATAATGTAACAGATTTGTATTATTTTTCTTTCTATAATCGTCAATGAAAGTGTGCGTTCTAAAATTTTATTTTTCAGTCAATTCTAATTTTCAGTCAATCCTAATTTTTTTAGTATTATTATGTTTATTATTTTTTATGTGAAAGTATATTATATATTAGAACTTATATCATGTTGGATGAAATTTGTAATTATCGAATTAAATTTTTTTAATTGTTAATATTTTTACTTAATTCTGACTACGCAAATATCGTATTCCAACTATTATGGATTGGATTAAAACCATGAACAAAATTGGACAAACTCAACCCATGCACACTCTCTAAGGGCCTGTATTTTTTTGCAGCAGAGGGGTAGGCAGAGAAAAAAAAAAGAAAAATTGAACTGACTTTTACTATTTAGGGGGGGGGGGGGGGGATTTAATCAGACTCAATTTTTTTTTCCACGACGGGTTCGCAGCCAAACAGGCCCT
The DNA here is from genome assembly GCA_964058825.1 of Carex arenaria. Lineage (NCBI taxonomy): Eukaryota > Viridiplantae > Streptophyta > Magnoliopsida > Poales > Cyperaceae > Carex > Carex arenaria. The sequence continues at coordinate 2,498 of CAXKVW010000683.1, forward strand.
AAAAAGATTAACGTTTTATTGCTTCAAAATCATACATGTGGGATCATGAAACACATGCATGAATGGTTTTGACAGTTTAATTTACTTGAAAAAAAAAGGTGTGAATCTTAAACAAAATTGTAATATGTGTTGAAAGAGTGAAGACGTAGAAATTTAAATTTGTATAGTTCTATCGTTTTTAGAATAGCTAGGATAGTAAAAAATAACGATTTTCAGAATAGTGTGAAAATAGTGCTATTCGGAATAGTAAAAATGTTGTTTGGATTGTATATTTGGAATAGTGAATAGCTGTAACTGATAAATAATAGTGTTAACAAGGTGCTTATTAAAAGAAAAGATAGGCAAGTGGGGTCTCAAATATGTCACAACGTAGAGATAAAAGAAGTGGTGTCAATTTTGTCATTTCGGAACTGTGTTGACGGTAATAAACATTTTTTTTCTCTATTTACACTTTCCAATAGTAGCTATTCCAACATTTCCATGGAATAGGGAATAACAACTATTTTCACTATTCTCAAATAGCTTCCTATTCTAACTATTCTCACTTCATCCAAACATACCCGTGCGCACATCAATATTTTTCGGGCAAACATTTTCCGGTTATAATTCTCATTTCTCTGTATAAAATGTGTAGGAATATATATGTCTATCACACACTTAGTCGATATAAAATAATTGATTTAACTTTACTAATTTGTTAATAAAATGTAGGACCATATATATGCATGGGATGCTGAACAATTAATCTGCATAAAATGACCGAATTAATTAGACATGCATGCTCTTTAGAAATTCAGAAAGGAATTAATTATATATTCTTTTGCGATAAATATATCCTCTTTGAATTGTTTGTTTATCACGTGACAAGTAAAAACCAGACCGTGCATGCATGCAAAGCAACTGCTTAATTATAATAATTATAGCAGAAATGAATGCTAACTATAAATATCAGCATTTAATTGCGTTCATGCAAACATTCAACTACAACCTTCTCCCGCACCTGAACTTGTCTCGTACTATTCTTTGCTATTTTTGCAGAAAATATGAGGGAAGAATAATTAGAGAGACATGCCAATTATATCAAACAAATTCAAGACATGCCAATTATATCAAACAAATTCACTTGTTCGATCGGGTTGCCAAGCCAGTGGAAAGTAATGCATGAAAATTAATAAAGAGAAGTGATCATTGAATCTAGGGTTCAAAACGGTATGGATAATATCCTATCCGTATTCCATCCATATTCGAAAACTTAGATAAGAATACGAGTCTGGCTAGTATGACATCGGTGTCATATCACCAACTCCAAAATTAATTGGATATAGTTCAAACGACTAATCCAAACCGTTCGAACCGATTTATTTTATGAGTGATGCATTTACATGCATTTTTTTTTTATATTTTCGAATTATTTTAGTATCAAATCAAGTTGTCACAAATGTTGAAAAATGAATGCATTAAAATTAACTTCAAAACTCACACATTTGACCACTTGACTTGATACTAAATAAATTCAAAAATTATAAAATTTGCATGTAACGTACAACTAATGAAGTAGATCGATTTGAAAGGTTTGGATTCACCGTTGGAAGTCAATTCAGTAGATTTTGGAGTTGGTGTTATATAGGCTGAAATGACACTGATGTCATACTAGCCGGATGATATAGTTTTACGTTTCAATTATCTGTATCCGAATAGTAGATACCATATATTTTAATATATATTATGAAAAATTTATGTTATTCACCATTATAATTAAATAAATATTATGAACTTTAATATTTTTATATGATTTAATAAATATCCGATCTGATATGGACCCGTATTCGTATCTGTCTGATATGCCTGACATATTCGTATCCGAAAAATAAAAAAAGAAATATGAATATGATTTTACCACTATCTGCTCTATTTTCACCCCTAATTGCATCTCATATCAGCATTTTTTTTAATCTGCATGTCAAATATATTTGTAGTTTATAAAAAAATATTAATATCAAACTATGAAGATAAATAGGAATAAAACTCAGGATGATGTATTTTTACTTATTTAAAAGCGAAAATTAATTACACTTTACGTATTATATATAAATATTTGTGAATCCCATTTTCATCTCCCACCTTACCAAAAATACGGTGGAGATGATGAATGTAAAAAAAATCCAGATAGTGAATGTAAAACTAGTATTGTGCCCATGTGTTGCAACGGAAACATATTATAAAATTGAATATAATATGAAGATATTTTTTTGTTTGACATTCACACAAAATTAAGAAAAAAATATTAAATAAAAATAAAAGACACAAAAAAAACAGAAATTCAAATAATAAATAACAATGAAAGAAACAACAAATGGAAAAAATAGATCAAATATAACATGAAAAAAGTTCTTGAAGCATCATTGTCAGTGTGATCCTCTTCAATATAGTGTAACATTTATGAAAATGAATAAACAAATACGAAAAGTATATTAATTAAAAAATAAAAAATGAATAATATTTATGAAAATGCACACATTAAAACAGCGAGCATAGAGTATTTTCTTACTTTTAACCAACCAAATAATGACAACATCTGCCTTTAAAAAAATATCTGCCAAAGAATTATGTTGTTGGAATATTACTCAAATCATATAATAACTAAAGAGGGCAATAATTCGACAAAAAAGTTGATAATCTTCATTTAGAATAATAAACGAATTTAGTTAACCTGCTAAAAAAAAATTAATTAAGCTGCATTTTTCCTGGGCTAGAAAGTCGATATTTCCTATATCCTCTTAACTAATAATAAAAAGATACAATATTTTCTATATCCTCTCATATTTATGAACACTCTACTATATGCATGTTTCATAAAATTATATATATTTTTTCTTGAAAATTTTCATTCTCTGTACAATATTTTTAGAACTTGCAGGTTCAATGAATCCATTTATTTCATAAGATATGTTATAAATGCATAAATAAGAGAAAATGAAGAAATAATGAAATAATTTAATTACATGAATCAAAAATAGATTTAAGAAGGAATAAGGAAACATATCGCTAGAGATTCATTCTTAATTGTGACAAACTATATAGTAGTGTGTGTGGCGAGTATATTTTTAACTAATTTTAGACTTTTACATATAAAATAGATGTATTTAATCAAAAGAAGACATATTATGTGATAGGAGGGCTGATATTAAATCTGAAAATTCATCTTTCAATCTTAGCCATTGGAGAATTATGACAACTGCGTGCATTATATAAGAATGGAGATATATATGGGACGTAAGAATAATTAAAAATAAAATAAAATACTGCATGATAAATTAATTATGTGATATCGGGGACAAGATATAATATGTTGTTATATGTACATTTATCAATATTTACGAAGAATTATAATAAGTTCGGTCAAATAGATTTTTCTCGGCGGTTGCATGAATTAAGTGGTGAACGCCAATCCAATTGCATTGTGCCTGTATTAATAGTTTTTTTTTTATAAATAAATACAAATACTTTTTTTTTTATATAAATTTGAAATTTTTGTTACCTTGTATTTGCGGTGATAATTAACATAATATGCGGTTTTATTACAATGATCATACTGTGCAAATAAAGTAGAGTTTAGATAAATTTGACACTTGGGATGATAATGGAGTTCGACGTAAAATGCCTACGTTCCGAAGTAGAGGAAACTTGTCAGCGCTCCTTCTAAAGAAAGGATACAACTCATGACACGTGAGCCCAACGAAGGTAGAAAGTCACAGTCTAACTCGTGTACAAAGTTGATCTTAGAAGCTCGAGCTGGAGAGTCCTACGCAGATAATCGTGATACAGAGAAGAAATAGAGATAGAGAAGGAAGTGAAAAAAATCTTTGTTATCTTTGTAATTTTCTCAATTACATGTACAAGCCTCTGGCTTTTGTCTTCCAGTAGAGTCTAGAATGGACATCTCCATTGTAATCCTATTACATTGACTTGAACTTTGAAGGATGATATCAAATTAACAATTCTAATATTTTTATAAGCCTTAAAAATATAAGATTCGATGGATTATTGAAGACATGTAATGCTCGAAATACAAGAAAAAAAATACTGGTAAAAAACGGGGGCTTGATTTTTTTGAGAAAGAAACATAATATGTTCATGGTTTTTATTTATTAACATAAAATAATTATTTTATAGGGCTAGATTGAAGAAAAAATAATTTAATTTGAACAACACTCGTATGCTCTTATATTTCGATAAGATTGAACAAAAAATGGTCCCAGAATTATTTAGTATTTAGGAGTTAGGACTATGCAGCATTTGTTTGTGTGGTCTATTCACATGCTTGTGTCAAACTGTCTCCAAAGTGTTGTGACTGTATGTATATATATACTTCTCATGAAGTTCAAGCACCATTGAATTTATGGAGATATTTTCAAGGTCAAAGTGGAAGAATTTGACAAGAGAGTAAATGAAATCTTTTTCAAGGTCGGTGTCGACAGAGACAAACGACAGAGTGAAATTATATATATAGAGAGAGTGTGTGGCTAAATTGCTACTTGTAGCACTTCGGTCCGAAATGTTACTGGATTATATTTTAGTATTTTATATTCAAACAACAAATTCAAACTGTTAGATGTTCAATCTATACTAAAATGTGTTTGGAGACCAAATTTTATATTTTTTGAAATTTTTTTACTATTTATTAAGCTAGTTTGAAAACCGTTATTTTTATTAAATTTCTGAAACATTGAAAAACAGTTATTTTCAAACTAGCATAATAAATAGTAAAAAAATTCCAAAAATGTAAAATTTGGTCTCCAGACACATTTTAGTATAGATTGAACATCTAACGGTTTGGATTTGTTGTTTGAACACAAAATACTAAAATATGACCCTATAGCACCAGTAGCAATTTAGCCACACACACTATATATATATATTTAAATAACAGTATGCACTAGTTGGACGAACAAGATATTATTTACTATACAATATGCATGCGGCAGATTAATCAGAATTTAGTAACATTTTTATAACAATTTTATATTTTTATTAAAGTTATGTGTATATATTCATATTTATTAAAAATGATTAATTTAACTTATCTACTTATCAAATAAATTATTATAATTTAATTTCTTGTAAATTAATAAAATTTCATGAAATTATTATTTAAAGAAGATTTAGATAAAATAAGACAAAGTATGGTACATATAACGGATAAATACATAAAAAAATAATAAAAATAACCAACTAATCAGTCATATAAATGAAAAACAGACGATTAATTGGACCGTTTAAACAAAAAATGAACAATTAATCGGACAAATGATCTAATTAGTCGGTTTCATCTGCAAACAACCCTCTAACAAATATGTTTGGAACGATTCTAAACCGACATTAATTGGCCTATTAGACTATTTTTGTAAATGCTTTAAGGGTTGTCTATCAATATATATATTTTTTCACTAGATGGTCAAGTTTCGTCACACATCTTTCCAATAATCTACTGTTTCGTTTTGTAATTTACTCTTTGTTTTTGGTGGAGTTGTTTTGTTGATTATCATATAATTAATAGTGATTTAATAGTAGAATAATAGAAAATTATCATGCTAGATTATTTATAGTCAAATTTTTATTTTTAAAGTCAATCTCTTCTTTATTTTATTACGAGTCAAACAATAGCAAGGTGACTTAATTTACAAGTGATAAAATTAACTAATTTCTCTGTACTTTTTCCGCTCTTTTACAATTCTGTTTTTCTATTTTAAACCTAAATAATAATAATGATAATATAAAAATAGTACTTATTTTAAATCATACTTCTTTATTTCTGAGGACATACAAATACGAATTCAGATTATATTATTTCAAAGAAATAACAGGCTCCTGTTATTTCGATCTCGACCGTTGATTTTTATTGAGATCCACGCATGTAAAAGTTTCTTCTTTAAACATTGCACATGAAAAAATTTGAACAAAAAAATTGAACAGTTAGAATTAGAATAACAGTTCCTGATAGCAGATTTGTTTCTTGAATCTTAAAGTAAACTCTCCTATATTTTAACTAAATTTGAATTTTTTTATAACTCAGCTAGAATTTTATTGAGAAATTTAGATATATACCCATTATAACTTCTTAAATTAGATATTTACCCATCCAAATTTTACAATTAGTTATTTTCCCATCAAAACTCACTCATTTTATTAATATCCCCATTTTCTATTTTTTTCAATAAAAATACTAATTAATAATAATTAAAAAATAAATTGACAAGTTTACCCTCATAATTATGTCTCTCTAAAAGCTCTTCCTGACCCTTCCCCTTCCATCGCGCGACCATCCTCCGTCTGAGTGGTACAGGAAGAGGGCCTGAAATTGACTGAGAGGAGATCGCGCTTGGTTCAGTGCAAACTTATGGCATTTTTTGTTGATTTTTCAGAAGTCTTATGTAAGCATCAACCATTGACTAATATATAACACTGTACTGATTTCTGATCCTAACAGCTGGTCAGTAGCCTCAAGACCTCATCCCCATACAAACTCTCATAGATAATAAATAAGCAAAGAGAAACAATAAAGGAAAAAAGAAAGAAAAAGAAAATGATGTGCTTAGATTTGGTTATTCAACAGAAAGAAACCATAAAAGGGAAAAAAAAAAAAGAATTTTTTTTGATGTGCTTAGATTTGATTATTCAAAAGTCCATTTTGTCCAATGCTAAGTACAATACTCAGGTTTTCAGTTTTTTTCTGTTTGTTGCGTCAGGGGAAACATTTATTCTCATTTTATCTCTTTAGACCATATAAGGTAGTTTAGCAGTTCTCATTTATCTCAATTTAGCACCTGCTAACAAATCAATGATAAAAAACTGAAATGAGTATATATGAAACTTTAGAGACGAAATAAGAACTTCTACAATCAATGATACAAATTAGGTTACATTTAAAAAAAATGACTAGTGATTAAAATCAAGGAGATTATCTGAAGAGGGGTAAACCTGAATGGAAGGTACGTGCGAGGAGGATAAAAAAATCAAGTAATGATTAATAAATGATTACAATGGAACTGTAGTCACTTTAGCTCTTTCTCTGCACCGGACACCTTGGTTTGAAATCATGGTGCTACTTAACTCAGGGTGCTACTTAACCTTGGTTTGAAATCATGGTGTTACACAATAATAAAACATATCGCTTATTTCAAATCATGGTGTAGAGGAGGGACGCAACACAGTATTTTGAAGGTAAGGATAAAATTGTCCTTTTAATATTTTATTACTATTAATCAGTATTTTTAATCGATAAAACTAAACAATGGGGATATTAATAAATTAAGTAGATTTAAATGAGGAAATAACTAATTTTTAATTTTTTTATGGGGAAATATCTAATTGAACAAGTTATGTTATGATGGGTATATATCTAAATTTCTTGATTTTATTTTATCTCTTATGTTACCGCACTTGAAACAAATCTGCTGCGATTCTTTGGAATTGCAGGGTCCCTGCTTGTTCAAATCAAACCATTCATTTGTTTTGAGATTCGTACATAAAAATCAAATGCTTTAATATTCGTGCATTTAAAAAAAAAATGAATAGTTTGATCTGAAAAAACAGGATCATGCGATTCCAAAAAATCGCAGCAGAATTATTTCCTACCGCACTAGATACACATTCTACATAACACATGCAATTGTAGTAATGATTTGTTTTTCATGCCAATTACTTTGTTAGCTGAATTTCAGGCCAATTACTTTAAAATTCGTACACACTGCTTCAATTCATGCGGATCAAACATGCAACAATCGTAAAGCTAATCTGATGGTTCGGAATATCAAACACCCTCCGCTTCCGAACTTAAAATGTTTTATTCTGCTTCTATTTCCCATCATAACCCAGTCCAAAAAGGCCCAAAATTGACGCAAAAGAGAAAAAATATCATTGAAGATTTTGCATTCCAGTAGGCCTATTCGATTATTCTCTAATCGCAGATGCTTTTGTTCTGAACCGAAACCAAAGCGAACCGAACCGAGAGGGGCTGTAGCCTTAGAAGTTAGAACCCTTGACAAAGGAACATGGATAGGGGGTGAAAATGCCAGAGCTCCAGACTAATCCGGCCTAACATGGATGCAGGAGTCTCTTTAATATTTGTGCCAAAACAGATCGGATGTTCCGGATCTAAACTCAAAATTTCTGTTACCTCAGGTGAATTCTGTTACTTAAGGTGATATGAATTCCGGATCCGTATCCTCTCTATTACGGTTTACGGTTTGAGATTCGGGGAAATAGGGGGCCATATTATTGAGCTTTGGGATTCGTGCCAAATTAAAATGAATGGTCCAGATTCAATAATTGTAAAAGATTCTCGTAGTAAAGAGAGAGGATGTGAATTCATGAATTCCGAGGGAGGGGAGAGAGAGAGAGAGAGAGAATCGGCCGCTTGGCAGCCACGGCCAATTTTTCAAGAATAGAGAGAGAGGGAATCGGAGATGCGTAGTGCTCCATTCGCTGTCTCGGCCTCTGCTTCCATCTCCCTTCCCTACCTCCGACCCTTTCTCTCTTCTCGCAGCACTCTTCCCATCCTCGGTCTCTGCCATCGTGACCCCACCTTCTCCAATCCACCAGTGATCTCTTGCTGCGCGAGTCAAACAAGCCCGAATCTCTTTCCGTCTCTCTCGCCTGAAATCGTGGTGCGAGAAGCTCGATTCGAGGATGCGTGGGAAGTGGCCGATACGCACTGTAGCTCCTTTTACCCTAACTATTCCTTCCCTGTTGATCTCCTGCTCAGACTGAATCGGTTTATTGGGATGGTGTCTGGCTTCTCGGCGCCACCTGGTTGCACGATGTCTTGTCTCGTAGCCGTCCGGTGCCACGAGCTCAGACTCGGGAGTTTTGATACGGTTTTTGGATTGAATCGAGGTTATGTGACTGGGGTTCTGACGATTGATACTCTCGCTGAGTTTCTTCCTCGCAGGGGACCTTTCAAACATCGAAGGTAAAATTCAAGATTTAACCCTTTCAGAAGAATTGCTAGACTGTTTCACAAGTACGCAATCACTTAGTTATCTTTAAGAAGAGTTGTGATTTCCAATTTTTCTTCTTCCAACTGATGGAGATGGAATGCTTTAATATTGGAGTAATTTCTTTCTGGGAAATAAAGCTGTTGAGAATACTGATGTTCTATGTACAAATTAGAGAGTAATGTTCAACTTTAGAATGTTATGGAAAGAAAATAGAAGATGAACTAGTTGGAGTGATATATAAAGCCTGATGTTGTATTATGCAGAAGAAAAAGTATTTTAAGATTAACTTGATTGTCAAAAGGAAAACTGATATTTGTAAAATTGCATGATTAAATATTCAAGTGCATCTGAAGTTAGTCTAAACTGCCACTAATTTGTCAACGAGTTTTTCGTGACGAGTTTCCAAACAAAAACATTTGATTACAGTTTAGAGGAGAGCTAGATTGTCAGTACTTTGTGTTATTTGGCTATCTTCATATTTGTTTTAATTCCCTGCTATTATTATTAGAATGCATATAGTAAGACCTATTTTCCCGTATCTTGTGCATTATTGTGGCAAGAAGAGTTGTGATCTCCAATTTTTGTTCTTCGTAAATTATTTGTGAATGTCGAGTAGTATTAGGGTGTTCCTAAGTTCACCAAGTCTCTTTGTGAACTCAACTCTAAAATCTATCGGATTAACTTCAAATGACGAATCCGAACCGTTGAAGCCCATCTATCTTACGGGTGATGTGTCTACATACAAACATTTTAAATTTTCGAATTAATTTTGTATAGAGTCAAGTGGTAAAAACGTTCAAAAAATGAATAGATTAAAATTGATTTATAAACCTTATAATTTTGACCGCTTGACTTTAATACTAAATTGATTCGAAAGTATAATTTTTTTGCATGTAGACGCATCACTCGTAAGGTAGATGGGTTTCAACGGTTCGGATTCTACATTGAAGTCAATCTAATAGGTTTTAGAGTTGAGCTCACAAAGAGACTTGGTGAACTTGGAACACCCTAGTTCTCCTCTGTGTAAGTCACTATAAAAGATCATCTTGTAATTAGTTGTGGCAATGAGTATGTCAAGTATGGTTGTGGTCAAAATTGTTGCCTGTGTTCAGTCAGGAATGACTTGTTTTGGGTTGGGGTCAATTTCATATTTTGATTCATGCAGTTTGATATTATTATTTAGATTAGGTTCTGTTGGTGCAATGGATATATGCTTCTGGTCAAGTACAGGTAACGAGTCAATAGGTTTATGCTTCAGTTTGATTTATTATTATTTAATCTAACCGGGAGTTATTATGTTAAGTTTTTGGTCTAGTTGGATTCGCACCAGCCCTGATTTTACTTTAATCAGGTTACTAGTTGGTGTACTAAACTTGCTTTCTGGTTCTTGATGGTGTTATTTAAGCATAAAAGATACCTTGAGCCCTTTGTTGTCATAGTAATTCATTTCATCTCTGAACATGCGCATGCTCAAAAGCAGGTGGTGTTATCCTTTAATTTAAGTTTGCATCTAGTAAGAGGAATTTAATTTGAACTACAGGAAGGGAATAGCATATATATCAAATGTCGCGGTGCGGGAAGAGGAGAGGAGAAAGGGGATAGCCAAAACACTGGTTGCGGAAGCAGAGTCACTTGCTCGCAAGTGGGGTTGCCGCTCCATAGCATTACATTGTGACTCCGAAAATATTGCGGCAATTAGACTCTACAAAAGCCAAGGGTTCAGATGCATCCAGGTTCCAGAAAATGCACAGTGGCCCGAGCCCCGAGCCATACCCGGGACCCATTTCAACTTCATGATGAAACTTTTAACAAATTAAAATGCAACCCTCTGATTCTATCTTGTGTTATGTCGGTATTTGTTTCAATTATTTGTACAAATTGCATTGTGTATAGGTGAGGTGAGTTCTACAAATTTCATAGCTTTTACTGTAAAATACGTCCTGTTATGCTGCAAGAACACTTGCATAAACTCCTTTTTTCAATTTGCAGTTGCTAGCCTTGAAATTTCTGCACTATTGAATAATTTGAATTTTCAAATTTTCAATTCAAGTAAGCTGTTTGACGTCAATTTGCAGTTGGTCTCACTGTTTCACGTGGCAGGTATCTTGCCGAGTAAGCTGCCGGTGAAAAGTCGGTACAAAATAATTAAGGGCGTTTTTAATCCAATATAACATCTTTTTAAAGCAAGTATAAACGCTTTTTCATATTATTATTGTATTTTAATTCTTTATAGTGTTAGAAAGTATAAATATATTTCATACTTTCGCAAATGAACGTGTGTTTTGAACTTTCTGCCCGAATTATTAGTAAAATTCAAGTATGAAGAAATTTAAGTTCTAAACATATTTTCATTGAGATTTATCTAATTTAACTTAGTATGTTTGAACTCATTATGAAGCGCAAACGTGAATAATGATTTCAGATATTTATTTTCTTATGATATAAAGTATAAAAATTTAGTCGATTTGGTAAAAATATTTAAAAAATTAATATAAATACTTGTGCGAGATGGAGGGTGCGTCCGTGCGTGGACAGAGATTGGTGAAGTTAAATATCTACACCCTTCAATTATAGTGACACAGTTATATATCAATTCCGTGTCGGGCTGCATGCTAGTTCAGTATGTGTAATCGACACATGCACCATTTCTCTCCACACTAAGCTAATTTTAGTCGTAGATAAACCATTTCTTTTGACACCTATTTAAGTCTACTTGGAATTTACTAAGAAATTGTAAACATGGTAAGAAGAGCAAGCGCTCTTTTATCTCCTCCTCGTTCTCTTATCATTTTCTTTCCTCATCTCGACTATCGCACTACACTTTTTTTTTTTTTTTTTAGTAAAGTTGCAGGTCAATCCACCCAATTATTTAATACCCTTGTTATTATGTGCTTTTGTCACTAAACTAAAAGTTGGTTCTTATTGTACTACATCTTTCCTTAAACAAAGAAGAAGATCTGGAGGTGAAACTCTCCAAGAAGCAGTGCTGGTCCCAGCAGCAGTTTGACAAGGCTCAAAAGCAGCAGTGTGTTCACGGTTGCGATGAGTATGGCAGGATCAAGAAAGTGGTTGAAAGACGAACACAGCCCCGAGTGACGCAGGAGTAGGGGCGGATCTAAAGCCATTCAAAAGGTGGCTAAGCCACTCCTATGATTTCAAAATTTTAGTTATGTATACTAAAGTTTAATTGAATTTATTTATTTTTGGAACAATTTATATAGTCCAACCCCCCTCATAAATATCACATGTTTACTTGTAGTATAGTGGTAAGAGTTTATATTTTGATTGAGGAGCCTAAGCACAAGCTGGAGCTAGCACCGCAAGCATGAGTGTTGGGTGAGCTGGTAGAGTGAGCAGGAGAAGCGCCGGTGCGAGGAGAAGTACTGGAAAGAGATCGATCGGTAAACCTAAGGAAGGAGGAGGAAGGAGGAAGAGCTTTATATACTTAATTATCGGATATTTAAATATGTCTTGTATCTTTGGATGAACGTATCCTTCTTAGCTTCCATTTTAAAAGAGGAGTTTATGACAGCTAGAGTGAGGTTCTACTGATCTGAATATTTATGAAAATGTAACATTCTGCAAAATATATATATGTATATATGAAATGTATGAGCAAAATTTTCAAGTAAAACATTAATTTTTCTCAGAACAAATGTCATATTTCTGAATAGATTCATAGGATAATTAAGTTACTTAATTTGCATTATTATTATATAAATCACATATAAGTGTATGCTATTAATTTGAAACGTTTGATAGTATAAAAAACGAATATTTGAAAGTCATAGTTTACATGAGTTGGATATAATATAGAGTTAACATTTGGAAAATATTGATACTTTTTAATCAAAGTTTTGGGATTGATTCATGAAATTGGAAAGTTAAATGTTAAATAGGTAAAATGAATTATTTATTAATTATTTGGCAAGTGGGACCAACGGACCGAATTTTATTTCCTCTCTCTTGTGAATTTTTTGTCACCGTCTATGTACTCCATTTCTTCTCATCCCTGGAACATTAATGTTTATTCTTTTTCCTCTTTTCACCAAGTAATATAGGGTTTCTCTCTCTAGCACTCTTCTTTAATTTTTTTGCTTGAAGAACCCCGTGAGGGTTAGAGTATTAGTGCTTTGTTCACTTGCTTTGATGGTTAGAATACTGTTGTGATATCGTGATTGTTGTTTAGAGTATGGTACTGATTGGTATCAATCTTCTTTGGGTAAAACCTGTAAAGTTTCCTTGTTTGAGTAATATACCCTGTCAGAGGGGTTAAATTACAAAATGAACAACTTTTTAAAAATCTTACCGAAATTTAAGAATGGAGAGTGACCTTCGGCTTGATTAAGAAAATAAAAAAAATAATGAGCCTTTGAGCCTTTTGATTGGAAATGGAGAAAATTAAAGGAAAAATTGGACTGTTAGATACTTGCATATTGGACTGAAACCGAGATGGAATTTAAAAGGAAATCGACTAAATAATTAGTCAAAAGATGTAATTAATTGAAATAAGTATTTTTATTAATTAAAGTATTAAACAAGGGTTTGGGGAATAATTATAAATAGGCTCAATTATATGTATGAATATTAATCTGATAATAAGCACTGTTTGACCTCTCCTATATATAATAAAGCTTAGAAGATAGTAGTTTTAAAAATAAAGGTTAAACAATAAACTGTTAAAGGAAAATAAGATTTTTTTTTCAAAATAAAATCGTGTAAGTACTTGCATAACTATAGAGAAAGTTACTAAATAAATATATTGGATATACACGGGGTTTTAAATATTGAAATACGTAAATTATTATGTATTATGTAAAAGTTACAAGTATTATTTTGAAGTAGAAAGTTACAAGTATTATATTGAGAAGAATTTATATAATTACGATAGAGACACACTTACAGAGGAAATTGACGAGATGAATATTTAGGAAGAATGGATTGTTAAATATCTCACTTATTGTCCTACGAGATCAGGTGCGGGTTTATTGGATTAGTCTGAAATTCATGATTAGGAATTAAATCGTAACTCGCTATGCATTTTGAATATTTGATGGATTGACTGCATTGATTGAATTGTTGTACCATATGCATAGCCCAATACAATTGAAACAGAACTACATATAAGTTTGTTGATTGGTTGATTCTTATTCCTCGTGAATAGTGCCCTCATTATCGATTGGTTGATTCTTATTACAAATGATTGATTGAGACCACAGTGATTGAATTGATTGAATATTGTAATCCTTGAACTTTCATACAGTGGAGAAAAATAATTAATATATCGTAAAGTCTAGCTAGTTACTAGACTTTACTCCAGGACCCTGATGTGCATATGGTAAATGGCCCCAACTAAACACCAGTACCGGTTGGATATGAGATATTGAATAAATATGAGTTATGACTGTAAGACTAATGAACTGTGGTAACTATTTTATCATTGATTTTCTTTCCGATAATAACAGTATTGTAATATTAGTTTTGTATTGTTTCTGTTAATAAATTGTCATGATAGTTAGAACAGTATAAGCTGTATAAGCCCTAATACGACTGATACATGTTATGTGAAAAGCCCAACTACGACTATTTATGGATTTTAAATTTGGACCAGATTTTAGTATAATTTAAAATAATTTTTTAATTTTTTTTTCACATATACATTTATATTCAACAAAAAGAGAAGGATCCAATACAAATTTATATTTTTTATCGTAATAGATTTCTAAATCAGATTTTATTTGAATATTTTAGTTAAAATTTGTTAATCAATAAAATAAATAGAAAATATGAGCGACGCCAATTTATGACTAATTATAATGTAATAGCATTAAACATGATATTTTTAATTTTTTTTAACCATCTCACCTCATGTCTAGTATATATATATTGAAATAATCTTATTTATTGAATTCTTAACGGATTTTATTTGAAATTGTTTAAAATCCAATACAAATTCAATAAATAATGGATATTTTTCATGATCCTATACAACTTTAATAAGTTATTGGATATATTATTAAAATTCATACGAATTTAGTTATAAAGCGAAATTATCTGATATGAATATCATTTGATAGCAAATTCCAATAAAATTCTAGCCAAACCAATTATATGTACAGTGCTCTTTTAAAAGTTGAGTCAAATTAAAACAAACAATTTGACTTACAACTGTACACTGTTTCACCTTCATATGACACCAATCCAACTATACGTGCTACAAGTTTGTAGCTAATGTTGTAAATGCGGTTTTGTTTATGCATACGGAAAGTCACTGCATACCGCATATGCAAATTGAGTTCAACGAACTGATATGAGGTAATGCCGAGGATACGGACTTGTCTGCATTGAAAATTTGAAACTAACCTGTAATTCACAGTTCAGTCACTGCTATGCAGAGCAGAATTGCATTTTATTCTCAGCCAATTGTCAATGGATTAAACAATCGGTAATTATTGTTTCATACAATATCCACTGGGTTACTAAACAGATTGTCAAAGTAAATACTTTATCAGAAGCCTGCTCTATATCAATTCTAAGTTAATCACCTGGACCCTCTCTACTCTAACCTAGCAACTCAATCAGATGCCCTACTGCTCTAGAAATACCGACTCAGCTAGGTCAATCGCGCGAACTAAAGCTGCTGCCTTGTTCTCGCACTCTTGGTGCTCATCAGCCGGTACACTATCTGCAACTATTCCAGCTCCAGCCTGCCAATTTAGAAGTGCCATAAATTAAACCATGACCAGACACGGAAAGCATAGAAAAAAAGAAGAGTGAGGCTACGGTACTTTGGTCCGTACTATGGATGCATGTTTCTACTTTCGAAGTGCAAACAGTAGAGTCGATGCTCAACATGATTACCATATAAAAAATGTGCTTGGATGACAAAGTTTACATTTTTTTAGAACTTTTTACTATTTTTATTTATATAGGTGCAAAATCATTTCATCTATAGATTCTAGACCATTCAAAAGTAGTGATTTTCTACCTATCTAAAAAAATAGTACAAAAATTCTAAAAAAATGTAAAATTTAATTTATAAGTACATTTTTGTACAAAGATCATGATGAACGGTTTGGATCGACTATTTATACTTTGAAAATGAAGATATAGATCCATAGTAAGGACCAAAGTGCTTTAGGCATAGTACCGTAGCCTGACTCCAAATAGAAGGCAAGGTAAATAAAAAATGGGCTCAGGACAGATACCTGCAAGTGGGCCACCCACTCACGACGCTGCTTGCAGTCCCTGTAAGAATACATGGGAGTATGGCGGGACCCAGCTGGGAAGACGATGGTCCTAAGAGCAAGCGCAATATCCATATCACCCATAAATGAGACCCCACCAAAGCCTCCACTATATGGGCCCCTCCTAGTGACTTCTAACTTGTCTATGAGCTCCATTGCCCGCACCTGCCACAAATTGCGGCCCAAAAAAGTGTATAATAGTTACGAAATAAGCTAGTTGAATATGCCAAAGTATATTTACATAAAATTTGGCTTATTGCATTTGATGTTTCCACATTAACTAAAGAAGGATTTGTTTATAGCTGGTGAACCACTAGATACCATAGTACAGTATCAGAGTCTCGGCTGGCAATATACCAGTATGTTAAAGAGGCAAAATAGGGAGATACCAACAATGCGTCTCCCAAATGACCAATTAAACACTAAACATCCAAATATAACTCGATTTTTTGTAAAAATAACTGCAAGTATGCCAGTATGCCTCAATTTACTCAATTAGCAGTAACTCTAAAAATAATACCTTGCATGTAGTCTAGTCTCATTCTACAAGTAAAAATAAGAAAAAGAAAGAAACCTAAAGAGAAGTCAATTGCCAGACAAAATGGCACCAGTACAAGATAAGTCAATTGCACTGGTAACTGAAACTGTACCATAATCTGGTGTAATATTACCTTAGCCAACTGGTTTTGCAACCATTGTTAGATAAGAAAATAAAAAGGTCATTTACCTTGGGAGCCCCACTGACCGTTCCGACTGGCAGAGCTGCCCGCAGTGCGTCCCAGCAAGTGAGATTGTCCAGCAACTCCCCAGTAACCTGTTAAAGTAGAACACCAATGTAAAATAACTATGTATTATGGTGGTGCAATGTTTTGTTCAAAACAAGAAAAGCTTAAAAAAAAAAAAGATTTGAGTATACCGTTGAGCTAATATGCATTACGTGGGAGTATCTCTCCACGTCCATTAGCTTCTCGACTTTAACAGATCCAGGCTTTGAAACCTAGCACAAAACAAAAGAATAGTTCATCGATTGGCCCCAATTTGATAAAAGGTCATTTATTTTACCAGCTTCATCGTAATTTTTAGTAGCAGAAAGTAAAAATTCCACCACATAAACAATAACTGTTTTATCTATAGAGCCCATCTATGTGCAGCCATGTTTCCATATGGTCTGGGGACCCAGGCCTGGCATTTGATGAAACAAGAGATATCAGGGCCCAAGCAAAGCCAACTCTTCACAGATCATTCTACCGTTCACTTGAATAGTTGCACAAATTGTGCTAGTTATGTGATTTCATTACTAAACTCTCCAATAAGCAACAGTACTTCAATACTTAACAGAAAATTGACGACTCCAGATGAAAAATGAGGGGATTTTTACAGCATCATTATAAAGCAGGGAACATTTTGCAAATTATCACGAGACAAAAAATACAGAAAGAAAAACTCAAAAGAGCCCAAACCTTTCCCACATCATTCCGGCCAAGATCAACAAGCATTATGTGCTCAGCACATTGTTTTTCATCACTCAACAGCTTCTGTTCTTGCAACAGATCCTGCTCTTCCGTTTTACCCCTTCTAATTGTACCGGCAAGGGGTCGATTCACAATCTTGCCCTGCAAGACACTTACATATCAACAAGCGAACCAACACACTCTTTAAGGTGCAAGTCTAATGATATTATTCACAGAAAGAATCAAGTCAGATTTGATACCAGTCATAGGGTATCTAATACCATCGGTGCTAAACAAAAAATGCACCTTATAAACTAACCTTCTTCACACGCGTTAAAATTTCGGGGCTAGAGGCAACCAAAATGCATCCACGCGCCTGGACATTTATTTCAAAATGAACAAAGAAATATATTAGCAATAAGACATACTTCAAGTTATTTTTAATATATGTGACTATGTCAAACAAAAACATAACCAATATTAAGTAAATACTAAGGCACCTGTAAATAACTCATGTAAGGACTGGGGTTGACAATCCGCAGCGCCCGATAGACCTCAAAAGGATCCACAAAAGTACTCCTCTCAAATCGTTGACTTAGCACTATCTGAAAAATATCACCTGCTAAGATGTGCTCCTTTGCCTCTAAAACAGCACTTTGGTATTCTTCACTTGTCATAGAGGAGTTCTTCAGTTTGGAGCCAAATTGGGAAGTGCTTAGCATAATAGATCCAGCAGAGAGTGTCGGGCTAAACAAAATAAGAAATTTTTTGTAGAGCGCAGCTTAGGGAAAAAGTTGTTGCTGAATTCATTCCTTATAAAATAAAAACAAACTTGTTTCCTCAGGAATTCAACAACTAGGAATAAAGAATACTCACACATTGAGATTGTGTATTCTTGAAAGCAATGTGCTGAGCTGGCGTTTCCCATCTTGATAGGCCTTTTCAACAGAAGAGTACCGGTCTAGCCGCACCCAATGGATAGCATATGCTTTCTAAAACCAATAAAAAATACTACTAAAAAAACCAACGGAAACCATTTACAAACAATTTTAATAATAGTAATAACTGAATAGAAGCTGAGTTCCTCCATTCTTTCCTCAGCAATGGCCAAGGACTAAAATACTGCAACCTTAATTATCAGTACAATTAATGTCAGAAAGTCTTTGACTAGGAAGTGAATATAGTAGATACAAAATTATATGGAAACTCAAATATGAAGTAGTTACAAAATATTTCATCTTGATTGGATCTGCAACTACCTTTTCCACATGGTCAAATACAATAACATCAGTATAAAGACCCAAATGAACATCAGGAAGACCTCTGTCGTCAAGAGGAGCACTAGAAAACGGGAGCTTCTTTTTCTCAACGTAACGCACTGTGTCGTATGAAAAATAGCCTACCCAGCCACCTGCGGAAGAAATGCAAAAGCTAATAAATAATTGCTACATTTGTTCATAAGAAAGTTAATGCAAATGGATAACTTCAAAGCCTGACCAATCTGATTTTTCAGTTAAGGGTTTAGGGTTTGTATTTGTAAAAGGGGGAAAAAAAAGCGATTCTGAAACTACTAATTGTTCCACCGACCGCACTTGCACACGCGTCTGCACACCCACCCCACATGCCCATCGCCACCCCCACCCACATGCACGCCCAACAATTACTTATGTAATACAATAAATATGAAAGAAGAAAATGGAAGTGATATTTTTACCACAAAAGGCATCGGGGAGGTCATCTATTAGCTGAGGCTTCCAGCTGTCCATGATCCTGCGAGGGATGGCCATGAGATCATCCACCTGCTCTTCCGTCCTTTGCCCCTCCTCATGGTCAACTATTGACACCGAGTGTTCTTTCGCTACAATCTCCACCACTGGCTGGGCTCCCACCACACTGTACCGCCCCTGAATACACATCACCAGTAAATAAAGGATCAATCAACAATGCTGCTTGTTTGTGGTTAAAACTGATCTCCCTTCACAATAATCAAATAAACAAGAGTGAGGCTATTGTACTATGCATAGCGCACACCGGTCCGTACAATGGTTCCATATTTCCGTTTTCAAAGTCCAAACGGTTGATCGAAACTGCTCAACATGACCTTCATATGAAAATGTACTTGGTGATGAATTTTATATATTTTTTAAGAACTTTTTACTATGTTTTTCGTACGGATGGGGGTGCGGAATGCAAACCGATCATTCGTGCATTTCCTTCTATCCTCCACCAAACTTCAGGCCCTCACACGCCGCAGAAAAATGGGGTTTCCGACGTACAAATCATTGTTTCTGGACCATCCAAAAACTGTGATTTTGTACCTATCTAAAAAGAATAGTAGAAGTTTTCTAAAAAATATAAAATTTGGTCTCCAAGCATATTTTAATATGGAGATCATGTTAATCAATTCAGACTGACTGTTTGGACTTTGAAAACAGAGATAAAGAATGTGAGACACGATGAGGCATGAAAGGCACGAGGCATTTGAACCCTCCTCAATAAACAATATAGTTCTTTAACAGGGTTATAACACGCATTTTCTATATTTGAGATGGATACCATATTGGTGCCTTTTGAACCCTGCTCAACAGACTCAAAAAGGAAGCTAGGAGCCTCACGGTCATCCTCTTTAACGAGACACCTGTACGCAAGCACCGGCGTCAAATGGTCCGAAAATATGGCTTGCTGTAGTGGCACCAAATTCCCTTTCTTTGACGCCTCCACAAACCTGCTTTTCTCCTCTCTCTCAGCTTAAATCCAAAAAGAAACACATAATCAGATTCCTACTCAAAAAAATTGTAAAAAAAAAAAGGAAATTTTGATTGTTTGAAACAAAGGTACCTGTTGCATCCAGTTGATGAGAGAATGCATGGCATCTGATGCTGGTGGCAGTGAGAGTGGAGAGGGCATGCTTCTGGAATCTTTTTACAGACAGAGTGGTAGAGAGAGAGGGAGAGGCTCTTGAATGATTAGTGGGGGAATAGGGTCCCGCGGTTGCAAGGCGGAAGGATATCGATTGGCTCGGCATCTTTTTCCAGTGCTTCCGAGCTAGTTTTAGTAGGGATTTGAAGGATTAGGATGAAAACTGATAGCACACGAGAGCAGAGATCTGATGGAAAGTAATATCAATAGACAAAAATCTACCACTTAAGAGTTGCAAATATTGACAAAAATTTCCTGGTTTGGTATCAACTGATAACAACAAGAGACAAGAAATTAGGCTTTCTGTTTCTTTGCTCTTACGAGGTGATACTACACTGCAATTGGCAAAAGGGTCGACAATGAATGATTGCTTAATGCATCAAAATGTTGTATAATCGATTCAAAGAAACTTCCGTTACATGAAGCATGGAATTCAGATTTCTAGAGTAACTCAAAAATTTGAGTTTGAATCCAGGCCGTCCGTTATAAATTGGCCATGTGAATTTCCAAATTGGTCTTTGGCTCGAATTTTGATCAGACGGCTCAGATTCAGAACTCGACTTTTATGTTACTTTAGTGGATCCACACTCAAGCATGGCGGTGATTTGCAAGGCCAATCAAGGAACAATCCTTTTCCATAACAGATAAGAGTCGTTAAATATTAGTTTAAATGCATGCAGAATCTACGTAAGTATAAAAGATAAAAAAATATATCCCCCCTGGTATTTTATAGAATCTTATAGTATAAACAAAAACAATTTTTTTTAAGAAATCAGAACGTGACTAACCATAATAACATAAACACACCGAGCTACGTATACTGCCATCCAAATTGAATAATTTATATCTTAAATAATTCCAGAAAGATGTTTCATCTCAAAAAAAATAATTTTATGGTTTCTTAAAATACAATTCTTATAAAAAATATAGTGAAAAATAATAAATTTATTCATTTATTAATAAATAAATAAACAGATGAATTCGACTATCCCGCCAGATTGGTATCCAGCTGACCAGGAAAAATACAGACACTAAACCATAAAATCACGAAATGTGATTATATTTTAGTTGTGTAAAACCCTAAACCCCTCCCACAAATCTCTCTTGCTTAACCAACCCCAAAATAGCTCTCGTAGAAAGCTTCAATAAGAACAAAAAAATTAGTAAAATTTGCATGCAACCTATATAAAAACCCCGACTAGACGGAGTGAAGGGGAGGACAGCGGGGCCCAGCCTCTCCTTCTCCCACACCTTAGCAAGCAAATACTACATTGTTGATACCATGGTTTTAACAATCTATCAGAATCCCACGAACCGACTATCGGGCGACTTTATCAAACCACCTGGCCCTGTTTTACGCCCAAAAAAAAAAAAAAAAAAACTTTGAAACGAAAGAGACTCACCGTTCGCGCGACGTCGACTCTTCCTTTTATTTGACTTGTGACTGATTGAGACTTTCAGCTTTGATTATATATATTTTTTTTCTCCTCTCTTGAAAGGGAGAGGTGAATATAGAATTGGTGATCGGAAGAGAAACTGTGTGGGAACGGAGGAGAAGCTTGGTTTGTTTATAGAGCGAGGAAGAAAGTGGGTCCAACGTGATCCAATAGCGTATCCTCTGAGATATCTCAAACTTTGCGTGACTTTTTGGAATATCTCAATCGTTTAAATACGTTCTGCACGCATCTCAAAGCATAAATAATACTGCCCCCTACGTTCCCCCGAATAGTCACCGGACACGTCGGTCACGCAAAAATTGAGATATCTCAGAGGATGCGAATTGGCTATCTCTATGGGAGGCAATGCGTTGTTACTTATTATTTTTTTCCTTTTATGCGCAATCACTTTCTTTTTTTTGGGCTTTCATATATATTTTTTTAAAGGATTTACAAAAAAAAAAAAAAATCTGATTTTGAAGAATCTGATTAAAAGAACTTACATAAACTTGTCATAATCGAACCGGACGTTGACTTGATAAAGCTTTGTGTCAACTGTTATCGGACTAATAGATCAACCGGTGTAACTGTTAGTTTTTTAAATACTTATGTATATTTATAAGATACAAGTACTATTATTAAAAATAATCATGTTTTATATAGTGAAAATTCTCGCATACATTATATATAAATCATATACTATAAAAATAAATTTATAGGTTATTTAATACAAGAAATACAATTTTTTGAAGCTTAAAATATGTAGAATTTTTTTCTTTAAAATTACTAAAATAAATATTATAGGAACGCTATTTTTCATCAAATAGATTCATTTTTCTTTGATATTCTTAATTTTTTAGTTATCAAATGAACCTTTGACGATCAAAATTAAAATTTCATCATTTTTTAAAATAATGTTGTTGTAATTGTTTGATCATGATCAATGCCATAGTTCTTCTTATCATAAATTTATGCAAGTCCCTTTTATCAGATTGTTCAAAATCTGACATTTTTTTTGTCAATTAATATATATGAAATTTTTTTTTTTAACTTGTAACTGAATAAAGAGAGAAAATGAAAGCCCAAATTATTAAAATTGGATCCAGAACCAAATTCGGATCGAATAGAAATCCAAATAAGCACGTAATCCGAAAAAAAAAACTGGTGAACCAGTCCAAAACCGATTCTTTGTTTTTATGAGGATAAAATGTAACATTTTTTTTTTCTTTTGAGGAGATAAGATGTCATCTTATCTTATATAAGGTTCTGTTTGGTTGCATATTGGGTAAGGGAATAGGCACGAGAACAAAAAAAATTTGAACTGATTTTTACTGTTCACGTGGGAGAAAAAAATTCAGTCTTAGTGAATTTTTTTTTTCCCACGTGAACAGTAAAATCAGGGCTGCAGCCAAACAGGACCTAAGTGTTATTTTGTATTTCTGCGTATTTTTTTTAAATGTTGGTTTCATGGCAAAAGAGAATATCAGTGCGAAAATTTATGGTTTGAAATTTAAATAGAAGATTTTTTATGAACATTAAATAAAAAATAGAATACTATATATTCATTTTTCTATCTCAAAGGAAAATAAAAAAATAAATAAACTAATCATAATCATGTTTGATATTTCACAAACCTATTAAATCTCAACATAATTTTCAACAAACCTATTTTTTTTTAATATAAATAGGGTTTAAATGCTTTGGATATTATATGTCCCAATCATAATCTTATGTTCTTATTTTTATTTTTAAAGTTCAAACATTTAATTCGAACCGCTCAACATAATCTCTATATTAAATGTGTTGACCAAAATTTATATTTTTTTGAAAAAAAATTCACTATTATTTTAGATATGTACAGAATCATTAATTGTTTTTCAGAAGATTATAGACCATTCAAAAACAGTAATTTTGTACCTCTAAAAAAATAGTAAAAAAATCCAAAAAATTATAAAATTTGATTTTCAATCATATTTTAATTTAAAGATCTTGTTGCACGGTTTAGTTCTATTGTTTAGAATTTAAAAAATAAAATAAAAATGTGTGATTCGATTGAAATATGAAAAATATGAAGCATTTAAACCTTGCTTTTTTTTATATTTGTTTTATATTTATAGTACACAACAACAAAATTGGAAAAACAAATTCGAGCTTCAAATTAATATGACTCGGTCGATTCCTCACGAGTTATCCGATTTCAATTCCAATACCTAATTCCTATGTAGATTCATGAACCGTGTTCTCGTTCATCTAATAATCTAAATGCATATACAATTGATTTAGATCATATATGCATATGTGTGTGTATGATAATAATATGTTTCATAAATTCTAATACCCTATGAAATTTTTTTGGTGTTTGAATATACCCAATATTTTATATATAGTTTTTTCTTCATACCTCATTTTGAAATTTAATGTTCATCATAAATAAATTTAGTGATGTAACAATAATCAAATATATATATATTTTTTCCAATAATAAGTGTATTAGTATTTATAAAATGGCCTTTCTCAAACTATTTTTAGAACGAATACATCATTTTTATCTTGATGGTTTGAAGCATATAATTTTTTTTTCAGAACACAATCTAGCATATATACACTTAAATTTTATTATGAAGATACATTGAACAAGTAATACAATATCCCGATAAGCCCATGAAAGCATTTGGGTCCAATGGACTTTACGTCCGTCCAACCTGCTTTAAAATATGTGTACACAAATATTAAAGTAGATTGGACGGACGTGAAACTCATTGGACCCAAATTGGTTCCTGTACTGCTAACTTTTCTAGAAGGTAAGGTGAGTGAATTCACATCCTCTTTCTTACCTCACAAGAGAATCTTTTACAATTATTGTCTGGACCATTCATTTCAACTTGGCACAAATCTCAAAGTCAAAAATACTGCCCCCTATTTCCTCCCGAATCTCAAATCGGTTGAGATTTAATCTCAAACCGTAAAGTGAGACCCATCCTCTGTGGTAATAGAGAGGATACGGATCCTAAGGTGAGTTCGAGGCCAAAACTTGAGAATTTTGCAAAGATGAAGTGATCAATTTCTATACATAACATTAAAAAATGTATATGAAACGGGCAAATTTGAATCCTATATCGATCACTGGAAAATACCGTAACAATTCAAAATCCTTGGCAGTTACATTTGTTTTTCATTGTTCTATCACAGTAAAAGGAGCTGTTCTGACAACCTGTCAGTAACTCCGATTTGTCTGTCATAAACTAGCTGTTATATTTTAGATTTTTTGTTTTCTTTGATTAATATTTAAACAACATTCCGAACGATTATTTAGTGTTTCAAGGTCACTAAATGTTTTGATGACAAATCAATATTAATTGAGCAACAGAGATATCAGTCTAAATGATGGACATCCATGGATAATATCCTATAAAAATTAAATGTAGATATCTGAATATCTGAATATTCAATTATATGTATTTGAATAGTAGATATATACCATACAGTTTAATATATATTATGAAAAAATATTTTATTCACCAAAGACAAATAAATATTATGAACTTAGTATTTTTTTTTATAATATTGTTATATTTTTTTAATTAAATTTTTGATAATATTGTTATATTTTTTAAATTAAATATCCGATCTGTATCAGAAAAATTAAAAAGAATATGATTTTACCACTACCCGCTCCGTTCCCCCTATATACTCACCATCCATAAAAAGGAGAAAATGACTTTACACGGACGGATAAAAAGAGCTGTCTCGTGTTAATTTTACTTATCATTTGATGAATGAATGATTATGTCTAAAACCAATCCCAATATATATTTTTTTACAGTATTTTTATCTTTATTTTAGTCAAAAGATGAGATTCTGCATAATTGTAAAATTGGAGAAAAAATGAATTCAAGACACGTAATCTGCATCGATGCACCAGCTCACGCCAATATAATACAAACTTAGAACAAAATTACTAATTAATACAAGGAAAGAATGGAAAGCATTCTAAACTCGAACTACATTATCATTTCATATTTTTTTTACGGAACATACATCTCTATCATTCACTTCACAATATCAAATTAATGTACAGTAAATGTGCGTTAAAATTACCTTTATAAAAATATTTTTTTCAATAACATCAAGTGGCGAGTTTTTTAAAAATAACTTGTTAATAATGAAAGTTTTCGGCATTGGAGATTCACGAATTTAAATTTTAATCTAGAAGGGGGTGTGAATGAAATGTGCATCTAGATGTGCATACTCGAGAAAAAAGAGACCAAAACTTGAGTCACAATTCGACCTTTTATACTCAAAATGGCTGCTTCCTTTGAGATTGTTAATTAATTCCCTATTTCCTCCTTGCACATGTATAATGATATTCATGACATAGTGGAGAGAAAAAGACTATCACTCTGGTCGGAAAGGGTGAAAGAGCGTCAAACACGAAATCGAATCAGAATTTCATCATATCGCATAGTTGATCGGAAGCGAAGGAGAAGCGAGAAAAGAGTTCAGTCCACGCGACTTTTGGACCCCCAAATTGCATCAGGAAATCCCACCCAAAACAAAGGTATTTTACGAGAATCAACTGTTCGTTGGTGAGAATACACATCTGCCCTCTTTGTTTCTCTCTCCGTTCATCAACTGTATAGGGTGAAATTGATCTCTTTTCTTCACACCAGAAGCTCCGACGGGATATTAAGTTGATTTCTCAGAACTTCTATC
This sequence comes from Carex arenaria, assembly GCA_964058825.1. NCBI lineage: Eukaryota > Viridiplantae > Streptophyta > Magnoliopsida > Poales > Cyperaceae > Carex > Carex arenaria. The sequence goes on from CAXKVW010000683.1 coordinate 29,263, forward strand.
GTTCTTTAGTATATATTTTTTCTTCAATTTAACATTTATTTTCTTCTTCTATGCAACCCTAACAATGACAATATCTGTAAATTCAATGAATATGATGGGTGGGTTTTCTCCTCTTGAAAATGAATTCTTCTAACTTGTAAATGACTTGCGATCAGAAAATTTCAAATCAAAATTATTTCTATTCATCTCTTTTCTAATGAAATGAACTCATTTCTCATGCTCCATTGTTTCCGATCATAGTGTATATCATAAACTTTTGTTGGGATAATTTTAAAGTGGCAAGATGCACACGGATGATAATAAATAAATATGATATATTTTTCATGCTCGGTAGGTAGTTACAAATACCACAAAACCCCTCATGGTCAACATACCCATCTATCAACAGAACAAAATTGAATTTGATATAAATTAGAGTAATAAAACAAAACAACAGCAGCCCCTAGAACAAACTAAAAGCAAAGAGGAAAATAAATCAACAAATAATAAATAAATACCTATCTTCCCGACCGTCCCATCTTCATATTCATAATCTTTCTTTTCTTATTCACACGGTGCTTAGCAGCTATGCGGATCTTCCTCTTGGCATGGCGGGTCGGGTTTACAACTGCTAGCACCTTCTCGGCCTGCCTCCTGCTCTCCCTCTTTCTCTTGAGGCTCTTTCGGATCTGGTTGTACACTTGTACAAAATTATCTACTCCCATAACATCTCTTATTTTATCCCGTACTTCACCTGCTATCTGTTTTATGTCATCTGGATAACATAAAAAGGTCAGAAGTTAGCATTGATTAGGTACACTTCTTCGTCTTTCGTATGTTTCAGGCATGTTCTTTGGCCGATTAAGTGTTAAATAACATAGACACCATTTTTGGAAGACTAATTTAGACCTAAACATTTTCTTTCAAAGATGCAATATCATAAAATTGCATTAAATTCATGACTTTACATTGTTGGCAAAGATTGTCTCAATTTAAGAACAGAATGTAGAGTGGGTATAATCACCCTCTGTTCTAGACATTAGTGCAATTGGCTAAGAAACACAAAATAAGGAAACTTAATATGAAAAAAATTCTACCATTCATTTTCCTGGAATAAAACATTTAGGAAAGACTCATTTTTGGCAGGGGTGTTAATTCTCGGATTTTTTTTTATTTAACACCCCAAAAAATCGGAATTAAATAAAAACCACTCTGTTTGGGGTTCTATCACAAATACCACCCCCGCACAAGCCTTGTGCGCACCCGAAAAACGGATCCGCACAAAGAATTCGCGCACCCGACGATCCACGGAGAAATTGCGGTTTCAAACGGGTTCGCACAACCATTGTGCGGATCCGGTCGGGTGCGCACAAGCACTGTGCGTTCCCAGTTTTGTCGAGTGGTACTTTAGTAGCTTCTACCAATATTTCAAAAAAAAAAAAAAAAAAAAAAAAAAAATTTCGGGTGCGCACAACCCTTGTGCGTTTCCGTGTTTTCGGGTGCGCACAAGGCTTGTGCGGGGGTGGTATTTGTCATAGAACCCCAAACAGAGTGGTTTTTATTTAATTCCGATTTTTTGGGGTGTTAAATAAAAAAAAATCCGGTTAATTCTATCACAAGTCAAAAGGAAGTCTTATTCATAATAGCAACAGTCAGGCCAATCCAAATTTCTTAACAGAGTTCATCCCAGGAATAAAAGGAATAAAAGCTTTTCTGTAAATCCCTGAAATATAGGGAGTTTTTTATATTCCCAAGAAATGAAGAGAAATACTAAGTCGAAATGAGAACTTACCAGTAATGACCTTGCCAGCAAATCCTTCGCAGACTTTATATAAGGGAAATAGAATGTGTTGTGCATAGGCAAGAGACTCTTCCTTTCCGAGCCTCATTGTCATAGTTCCAAAGCTTTTGAATACAATCTCCATCTGCATTGCGACATTGAATCAGTGTTACCCTTTGGTAGTAAGGTATGATAGACAACAATGTTATAGAATGATAGCAGACTATTCCTCATACCAACTGAAATTTCAGTACCTAAAAATTATGATATTAGATAATATGGCCTATGTACCACACAGCTTGACCAAACTTCTGTACCAGTACAGGTAAAAGCCACAATTGAACCAGTGTTAGCCTTGCTAGTAAGGTATAATAGACAACAATGTAGAATGATAGCAGACTAACCCTCGTACCAACTCAAATTTCAGTACCTAAAAATTATGATATTAGATAATATGGCCTATGTACCCCAACTTGACAATACTTCTATACCAGTACAGGTAAAAGCAGGGCGGAGCCAGACTTTCAAGCCATGGGGGTCAATCATATAAAATTTCATCTGAGTATGTGGGTCAATTTTACAATACCCATTGCATTTTACTCTAAACTATATAGATCATGTATAATCACATAAATTTTGAAAACGAATGGTCCCTCTTACTGGATCCGCCCCTGGATAAAAGCCAAAAGTGAAGTGCAATATTGATTCCATCAAATTTTGCTTCTAAAATAACTAACCTGAACATCTTCCTTCTGCATTGCGATTTTACCCATCCGCTTAATCATAGGTACAATCAATAAAGACCGCAGCTCTTCTTCACTATTCTTGCTCTGATTATCTATTTCGGCCTCTGAAGATGTTGTGGCAGAAAGAAGGAAATTATTCTTTGCCTTTCGAGAACCAAGCAATTCAAACCCCTCAAGAAAGGTGCTCTGCTCAGCCAGGTTGAGACCCAACCAAAACTGGTCCAACTTTCTCTCTGTTGCGAACGAGTGGAGTCCACAAATAGAGAATGAAATGTTTTCTAAAATCATCCTGTTTGTTTCTGCTCCTTTATCAAGCTCTGTTTTAAGCTGATTAATTAATGAGACAGATATAAAAAAGAGCCAGCTCGGACTGGCAAGGATGAAGGGTTCATTATTCGGTTTTTTGCTTTTCATACTGTTATTTTTGTTTTTTACTTCAGGGATTGATGCAAAGTATGAAGCCACTAGACGCGTTGAAATTTCACGTAAACGAGAATAAGGATGTAACAACAGCTTGGTCACCAATATCCAAATATCCTGGCAAAAAACACAGCAAAGGCTTCAATTAAATTAAAATCTCGTTATGTAAGACCAGCAACCATTCACGTCTAGAACCGGAATGTATATAATAAATATATGCTCTGCTTTTTAGCTACATAAGGACATACTTGACTAATTAATATTCTGATTAATCTAGGTTTTAGACTCATGCTGGTATTAGCTGGTACTACAATGCTCTATCTTAAGCTTGACTGGCACAAATCAGCAGTTATAACAAGAGCATACCTCAAGGTCCTGCTTGAAGTAAATCTCAGGAATCATGACGAAAACTTTCTCCAGCATGGCAAGAGACTGATAAGCCTCTTTCCAGAGAAGAGACCCAGCTTCATTTGTTGAATTGGCCTGTGCTTCACTGACACTAACAAGTGATGATTCCATAATGCGTTTTGCAACTCTTAGCACAGTTTCTGTGTGCTTTATGAACCCCTTTTTGTTAGTCTCAGCCAACAAACCTAACACCTGATGAGGTTTCATAAAAAAGCAATTTTAAGTTCACATTAACAAGAAAAAAGGAAGAAAAGCACATGAGAAATTATCAGGTACAGATAGATGCTCATGAGGGAATATCCCCTGTGTCGAGCTTATGGGTATTTACTAGTAGCACGTACATTTCTCACATTCTCAACTAACAACTGACTATATATGTAAAGAATTGGATGCCTACAATGTCTTAATTTGACAATCTTGACAATACTTGTCAAATCAAGGTAAAAGTATTGAAAACGCAAAAGACAAATTTATAAACCTTAGGTAACATGGATACCCTTGACTTCATGCAACTAAGTACATTATGACGAGCCATATTGGTAACTAGTACAGACCCTAGCAAATTTCAAATTGTTCAGTGAACAGTTAAATGTGCATCTATACTCGTCATTACATATATATATATGTCATTGTCATATATATCATATCAACGAGGTCAGTATTTGACACGGGAATTATGAGTTCAAAAGTTTCCGCTCAATATAGACAGTTTTGCCCAAAAATCTACACGGCTAATATACCGAAGCCTTAATTAAAATATAATTAACCAAGAAACTTAGATATGAGCCTGGGGTTCAGAGAGACATGCTTTAAGATATTTGGCTGAGTTAAAAAGTTCAGAAAAAAAAATTATTTTGGGCATCAGTGAGATCTTGTTGGTTCAGAGTTACTGTCAACAACCCAAAAGGTGTCAGGCATCACTTGCAATGAGCCACACAACACAAACACAAAAAGGTGTCAGGCGTCACTAGAAGTTTCATTGAAATAGTACAAGTATTGAGTGCTATTTGCAACAATACCTGAGCTGCAGCACTCCAGAGGCTGTGGTTATCTCCCGTGTACCAAGAAATGCAAAACTCCATGATTGAATTCAAGACACTCTCACTGGTTCGTTCAATCAGTTCTTTAATAATAGTGGCAACCATGGAGTGAATTTGTGAATCTGTATCATTTGATAGGGCTGCCACTAAATGAATAAAGAATGTCTGTGCCTGGCTATCAAGTATACTCTTAGGAAATTTCATCAGTATAGCATGCAGCATTTCCAACACTGCTTCCCTTCCAGAAGAATGCTCATAACTGCATCAGAGTAGATATCACACAAACAAATATAAATAAGAAAAAAAGGAATTGCACTACTTATAGAATATTTCAAACAAACTAAGCATTGTTATAATCCACAGTAATGTCAGCCTCCTTTCAAGAACTTCAAGTTTCCCTTAGTTTTAAGTTCATCTTATTACATAAAGTTAACCGTTTCTTGTCTGTTTTAAATGCTTATATCTAAACCAAATCTTTTCCAGCACATACCTGAGATTAGCAAGTAAAAAGTCCAAGTGCTGCTGAAGCCGTTTCTCAGAGAGGCGGTAGTCAAGTAAAAATTGAAGCAAAATCTGGCTGCACTGAGTACGCACCGGCTTATCCTGAGATGTGACCATTAACTCACCAACTCTTGTCACCATGTCATATATCTCAGGCACCACCAATTTCCTCCCGACAATTGCCTTCAATAAGGAAAGAGCCACTGGCGAAGGGTTTGTTTGTAAATCTATGAAAACAGGAAAATTTACAACCATGCGCAACTCCTCGTCAGAGAGTGTAACCCTAACTCTTGAGCTATTAAGAAGCACAGAAAACAGCCGCAGACATGACTGCATTAGAGGGCTGGTTGAGTTATTGGATCTACGACAGATCTCCAACAGAGAGGTTTTTATATTTTCAGCATTGGTCTCATTAGAGGGGAGAGGAAGTGCAATTAACTGAGTAAGGCACTTAAAGGCGGAAGAGATGACACTCTCATACTTTGAACTAAGGCATTGTTCCAAAAGAGGAACAAATGGGTCCAGCATGGATAGTAATTTCTCATCGTGCTTGCTAAGCTTTGTCTTTTTCAGGCGGCTGCGAAACAACCCCAGGCCAAAGTCAGATATTATGTGGGAATTTAAAATTGACTTCAAGTTCAAATCGGTCCCGAAATCCGTCTTCACTTCTTCTTGTGCTATGGTGTCATGAACAAGTCCATAAACAAAAATGAACAGCTCAGGGGTCTCAGCTGATGAGTTTGACTCAATACCTAGAGCGATGTTATGCAAGGCCATCTCAATTCTTGGCTTCATTTTTGGTGTCAGGTGCCTCACAAGGCGTGAACAAATAGGAGAGAGGAGCTTTGGGGCCTTTGCTCTGAATGTTATGTTGTTAGAAACCAGCCTAAGAGTCTCATATGACATGCTCTTTTTGGTTTCTTTCATTTTGGAGGCTATTTTCTCAACCTCTTTCTCCTCTGACACTTCACCAAATATTTCAGCCTCAACAACCTCTAACAACTCATCGAGACAGTAATCAATCTGACCAGTACGGCTTCCACCCGCCAGTATAACACTCTTTGATAGAAGGAAGTGCAACGTGTAGCCCAACACATGCAACTCATAACCCCGTTTCAGAATTGCGCGCATAATTTTAACCATAAAGAGTAAATACTCAACCCCCAATTCTTTTAAGCAAGCGCCTAATGCCAACCGAGCCTCATCTCGGATGCTTTGCAGTCTATGTTTCAAAAAGGTGCAAATTCTGTGTATAATATTCGAGAGCTGTGACTCCATTGTCTCTACTGGCAACAATTTAAGTATTTTAAGTGCCACCAGACTGATATTCACATTCACTTTTTCTGAGTCTAGAGAGAAAAGCTTCTGCACTTGAGGAAGCACAATCTTTTCCAAATAGTGACGCTTATTCTCTTGCGCAATTTTTTGAGTCACTACAGAATCATCCAAGAAATGAAATGAATCGAGAATCGCACAGATAAGACGGAGTAGTATCTTTTGTTTGTCAGATTTTGTGGTCAATTCACGAAAGCATCGTGTCAGAATGGCACGATATGACTCCCATTGCACATGGGCCACAATTGATGCGAGGGTTTCAACACAGGCATTCTTGAGGTGTTCACTTTTTATCTCTTTGTTGTCGAATAACATGGTGAATAGAAGAGGTACAAATATTTTCATAGTCACAGCCTGCATTCAAACATAACCAAATGTCAAGCTTGTGTACAAAATAATCACACTACTTTGTTTGATACCATACAAACAGGTAAGATCACTACCGACTAGATTCAGGTTCCTCTAGGCCTACTTGTTTTACTGCTTCAGGATGGGAGTAAGGTGTAAATGAATTCAGAATTAGGGCAAGGACTTACCTCTGAGAAATTGGCTATGCCAACTTTTTTCCTGAAGAGTGACAGTGCTTTAACTCTTCTGTAAATCTGTAACACCACAAAGCAAGTATTAGAAATTGCTAAGAAAGAAGAAACACATGGATAAGAAAGAGGTAACCACAGATGCTTGTAGTTAGATAAATTAATGAAAAAAAATTACTTGTAGATGAACTATGTTGGCAAAGAAGTCGTGATCTGGGTCCTCGCTACACAGACACCTGAATGAGCTCAGTGAAGGGTGATTTTGAAAATTGTACACCATTTCTCTCAGCAAAGTGAACCATTCCTACAATAGTACATAACAGAAGTTTGTTAGCATTTTATTGACAAAAGTTTATAACAAACGTATTCTTTCAAAATGTGAGATATAAAGTATTTTGGTTGGCTTAGCATATGATCAAGCGATACCAAAAATCATCTAGAGGACATGATAACTAAAATCTCACACACAAATAGAGTATGCATGATTTATCTACAAATATGACATGGTTGGGTGAGAGAGAATGAGAACCTTCTGAATTGACATATCCTTGCACATGGCATCTCCCATATGGTGCAAATATATTTTCTCCACTGTCTGCATAACAGAGGCCTTTTTCCAAACTACATGGGTGCCATCACTTCCACTAGAATTGTCATCTCCATTCAAAATTGGAGCAGCAAATTGGAGGAACGACTGTAATGCCCTCGATGCACTCTGTCTGAAGATCAGGTCTTCTGAGGACATGTCAAAGACACAGTGGGACAACACTGTCATTGTATGCTCCTCTCTCAAGCAGGGAAACAGCTGGGGTCCAACAGAATCATATGCCTTGATCCGTGCATCATAGTCTAACTCACCTAGTTCTGATGTAGAAACAGCATTCAGATCACGCAATAATCTTGCCTGAAACAAGCCAAGGAAATTGAAATCGAAAAAAAATGAGTATTTTATTATTAGGTTTCACTGTATACCCTGTCTGGAGCAATAAAATTACTTGGATAACCATTGAACAAACTTAAATAGTAAGACTCATAATTTAAGAAGAATTTCAAATGGGCACCACCAAAGTTTCTACACATTTGCTCTTTACAGGAGAAATCACGAGTTGCAGTCCTGTGAATTTGGCAAAACAGGGTTCCCACATCAAATGGTGGTTCTTTTGAATTAAGTTTCAGCCAAGAGCAGAAACTAACATTAACAGCTATAAGGGCACGGAACTGACTCTGCACCATACTGGACATCTGAACTGAATGTTGTGGTAATGCATTGTAGAAAGTTAAATAAAAGACAATTCCATTAATCAAACTTAACAGAAAAACAATAATTCACCAAATATCTCACCAGAACAGTAAATGAAGAATCACATTGTGCAAGGCCATCAAGGATTTCGCAAATGCATAGCCTAGGTCCAAGGCCAGCACTAACAAGCAATGGATTTACTGCACACAAAACTTTATCATACGACTTGCTGCCTAAAATAGGGATCATTTCCCTCACCACCTGAAGCCCCTCCAAGCACTCATCTGTAGTGGCAAGTAAAAAAAATTAATAATGGCAGAGCCTACTGCATACTGACAACATAATTTCTTCTGGCAGAATAATAATAAGTAGCAGTGCTCAAATTGAAATTTACTAAATGGTACCCTTAAACAGACATGGAATATTGTGAAAAGACAATATCCAACAAAAAAGGAAATAGCAGATTATACTCAGATTTACAAAATTGGAAAAGAAACAAGAAAAAAAAACAGACCAATATTTTGTGCAATGACAGGTACAATGGGCTTTATAATCCAATAAGAGGCAGCATGATAATGCAAAGCATTTTCAATAGTGTAAACAAGAATAATGGGTTTTAGAATCAAACAAGAGGCAGCATGATAATGCAAAATATTTTTGATAGTACATAACCTGTCATATGAAGAGATCATAAAGACCCCAGCTATAATATACCAGACTACTCAAATTGGGTAATACCACCTTATAGAACATCTAGATCTTGAAAGGAAGCTGTACCAGAACTGATGTCCTTCTTTCTGAAAAGGGGAAGCAGAATATCTAAAAAATTCCCAGCTATCGATGAATCTTTGATATACCTTGCCAGCATTTTAAACACCCTCACTTCCCTTCGTCCAGTTAGAACCACATATTTTCTACAAAGACAACAACGTACATAGAAATTAATATTAAGCTGACAGGTACATTAGAAAGATCGATTTTCTGGCCACAAGTGTGCTTCATGCTGCCCTATCCTTGTGGTATTGCCAATGGATTGAGAAGAGAGTAAAGGATGAAACAATAACATAATGGTAAGCATATGGAAAAAAAAATAAACGTGAAAATTTAAGGAACTACCTTTGGAATTCACTGCGTATCTTACAAAGATCATGCAAGCTCTGAACAAGTATGTCAACATGAGGTAATAAAACTTTCTTCACCAGGTTATCCTCTGTTTCATCCAAATCCAAATCACTATCCAACTTCAACAAATTCTCGATAAATTCCAGCACAGCAGAAACAATAGCATCTGAAGCCGTGCTAACCGATAAAATAGAAAAGATTGTTGGCACAAGGTTAGGCTGTCTTGCCAAAAGAGAAACCAGCTTAGGGCTCTTGCTCATGACTATAAAGCATGCAAAAAGAGAGCTCGGTTTTTCACTACTGGAACCCTCCAGTTTAAACCTGTCCAGCAGAGGTCTGACCGATGTGAAAAAGATGTCCCAAAAGTCAGAGCCAAAATTGTAGTCCTCGAACTTGTTAAGTGCCAAAGAAATTACACGCAAGCACAAGGTTCTCAATTCCTTGTACTGCTTTATGGATGTATTGCCCTATAAAGAAATAATTGTTTGATATATGTGAGAAAAAAGTAGAGATCAATGTATGTTGCATTTGCCACAAAATAGGTACATGAATACCATACAGTTCAAAAATATAAGTTTGTTGTCAACTTCGCATGTGAAATTAGCTTGAAAGTGACAACCAAGCAACTGAAGCACGAAAAAAACAAAAAGGATCTTAAATAACAGAGCCCGAAGAAAAATAAACGAACAAAAAGAAAACAAAAACACAAATAAAGAGGAAAGAGAAAAAAAAAATGGACAATTGCCTGCCAAAAGAGCAACCTAGAAACTAAATAGTGGACAAAGCCAGCCAACAGTAGACCAATCATGATCAATACTGTTACGTACCCCCCAATGCAATTATCCCAGGTATGGAAAAGAAACATTCTAATCGTAACAAAACAAATAATTAAGTATACCTCCAAATCATCAGAGGGATTATCAACATCCATGGTATCTCCATCTCTGCCTTCACCTCTCTCCCCGTTAATATTTCTCATGCAACTCTCCAATATTAGCGCAACAATCTTCATCAAAAGGTCAAGAATAGGCTCCATACGAGACATATCAAAGGTAACAAACACTTCTTCCACTACATGTACAAAACCATTTCTTCTTTTCAATAATAGATTTTCTATGGCTATGGAACTTGAAACTTCAGGAAGAATGGAGCAAAGAGATTTTCCCGAGTTGCAAATTTCAATTAAAAGAGGTTGAGGAAGTAAGGGCTTTAATAACAGAGAGAAAAATAGCTCAAGCTCAGTTGGCTCAAATTGCATGAAGAAACGGATTAAGGCCTTCCGGTGATTAACCCCTGCATGCTGAAGGACAAAGGGAGGGAAAAAATGATGTTACATTTTGCATTAAACTATAAGGCTTCATCTGCCTGAGAAGTAGAAACATTTTGAAACATTGCACAGGAAAAGAGACTTTTCAAAACTTGCTAGAAGACCCCCTATTGCAAATTTCTATTAAAAATATATTATAGAAACAGTAAAAAAATACAACCTTACGTGACCCGAGTGACTTCAAATTTCTGATTTTTGGGGTCAGTAGACGGATTATTAGAGGGACCAGGTGGCTTCTGTGCTCCTCTTCAATCGAATTCGACTCTTTTGAAACCGACCATGTAGTGAGCTCTTCACGCAAATTTTTGGAGACTGCTAAATTACGAAGATTCTGAGCATATGGTGCCATGAACTCTTGTTTCCAGTTTAGCAAACAGTCCAGAACTTTTGATTGGACCTCAGGGTCCATGTCATCAAGAAGTCTAAAAAAATATTTGAATCAAACATACATTATGTATATATCCTTTAAAATCAAACGCACCCTTCTTAGTTTTTGCATACTCACCTATCATGTTATTCATCCTCTGCTTGTTTTTGCTTATTAGAGAAGTTATAGTTGCAAAGATGTCAATTGAAAGATGTACCTTTTTACTAAAATCTCATGAAGAGCATTGCTCCTGAACAAGGACCGAGCATTGTGCATTGACTTTATTACATCCAGCCATTCTTTTAGGATGACTCTCCACGCTTTCCCCTTGCACCTGTCAGACATGTACAATTCGACACTGTACAAAAACAGAGAAACCATGAACAAAAAAACACAAGACGTGAAATCACAATGGAAAGCAGAATGAGCTCAGACAGTTATCTATTTTATGCTTTAACTCAAGTTTTGATCAAATGCACCAATTTACCAGCCTATTCCTAAAATTGCCATCATCCAATTTCTATATGCTTGTGATATATTTTTATTTTGTTCAACACGTGCCCTGTTCCACCAATTGAACAGTCATCAAGACCAAAAAAATAACATTTCATATATAATTATATTAGATACCTTGCAATGTTATCATTAGTGTAGCCAAGGAAATTGAAGAACAGAGGAATAAGCTGACGAGACCGAGACTCCGCCATATCTGGAATCTTCTGAAAAGTTTGTAGTAATGAAACTGTGACATTTGTAGATGGTGTAGGATCACTTTCTGGATAGAGAAATTGGTTGAATAAGTTTGCAATATCTGCAAGAAAAAAAGGGTAGTTAGAATACAAAGCTTTTTACAAAGGGGGGAATATGTGTTTCCCTAAAAAAAATTCTTGAAACAGATACAAGTTTCCAATATTTTACGCTTCTCTTTTTTTCACTGTACTTAAGCAAATTCTTATTATGTGTTAAAGTTTGGGTTGACATAAAAAACATCCAGGAACAAGTGGTGAATAGAAACAAACTTTGCAAGGAAAAATAAGAAAGAACAGGTATAAACATGACAGAACAAGAATTCAAATAAATACACCAATCTTTATGCAAGATGAGAGAGAGCAGTTTGATTAGGATAGAAGGAGAGAGTTTTTGTGTGTACTACCAAACAAGAGAGGAGAGAGATTGGTGTAAGATAATAGAGAACGAGCGTGGGGGGGGGTGGGGGGGCGGGGGGGGGGGGGGGGGGGGGGGGCCGCAGCTGGGAGAGAGAAATAAAACATACCCAGTGATTCACTACCAGCACCATCCTGCTTCCCCAACTGATCCATGTTAGACAAAGCCTTATTTTGCACAACCGCAAGGTGTTCAACATACTTATCCCAGACAGCATCTCTGTAGTTTCTTATCAGAAAAGAAAGGCACTCCATTGCAGGATCCCACACCTGGCTGAATCTATTGTGAAGCACGCCTAGGACTCCATGTAAGACGAGCTGCAAGTGCTCTTCATGGATTTTTCCAGCAGAGAGGTTCATTTGTATCTGTGAAATAAGGACAGTGATCTTGCGGCTTGTTGAGATCGAGAGTGGGGTGGACTCAATTAAAAGCAGCAGCTCGACAACCTAATTAAAAAGAGGAATAATCACTATAATTAATAAATTAATTCATTATTGATATCACTATTGTCGGATTGAAAGGAGAAAATTATGGCCAAATCTAATATAACTATCAAGGCCCTCATATAGCAGGTCGAAAATATGTCCAGTTCACAATGTATGATGGATAGGAAAGATACAAGAAAACTGAACGTACATTAGTGTGCTTAGCACTTTCTTTTGCCAAATCAGATTCTTCGGTCTTTGGCCTCTTATTTGGGCGCTTATCATTAGCAAACAAATGCTCGTCTCTTGCGAAAAAATGTGACAATATCCTCAAAGTTGAAACCCGAATTGTCTTGTTCGAATTGCTTAAGTTATCAATCAATAGGCCAAATACATCTACCTTGTCCTCAACATTAATCTCATATTTTTTACAATTGTCCCTGCAAAGAACAAAGAGCAAAAGAATAAAAACAAGTAAAGGATATAGTTTCATAATTAAAGAAGACATTTCCAGCTAGTGCTAGTTATCATCTTTTTCCTGACAAATAAAAAGTCAGAAGTAACATAAGAGAAGTGAAGTTGGTCATTTATAGAATAATAGTGGCTACAACAAAAGAAGAGAATAAATATATTTTATAATTATAATGTTGGGGGAACCATGTAAACCAGTTTATTTCAATCTACATCAGCCGAAAAGGAAAAGAACTATGCACATATAAGATGGAACTAGGTTGTGTCATACCCAAGCAAAGAGTCAAAATGCTCTGCAACAGCTGATAGAACTTGAGGTGATGACTTGTGTCTCCCGGCCAGAGACAAGTAAAGATCAACTTCTGCATTTCCTTGGTGGGCATGCACCAACAACTGGTATGATGCCAGGGCCGCACCAATGAGAGACTGCCAAGTGGCTCTTGGAAGACCAGCAATAACACCTAGAAATTAATGACCAGTTTATGCATTTCAGCTTCAAGTAAAAAGACTCCAAAGATCCTTTAGATACAACTTTATTCAACTGTGCTCCAGAAGGGTTGAGCGGAAAGGGTGGGAGGGGATAAATAATTGTTGCCATACTCCATAACCTTCACAAAGAAAGGATACGGAAGATTTCACCTCCTCTATAGCACATTTTGTCACCTCTGAAACAGGCTGTGGAAGAGGTGAAAGAACCTTAGTCATCTCTCCCATCCCCTTCCCTTCCCTTCCTTTCAGAACTCTACAGAAGAACTTCACAAAAAACCAGTGTTCTAAATAGCTAGCTATAGCTACGCTATAGCTTTTTCAGACCATAAAAGCTACGCTATGAGATAAAAGTGCGCTATTTCAACTATAGCTGCTATAACTGTAATAGCTTACCGCTTTTACCACTCGGTGCTAATGCGCTATTGCTACCGCTATTCTACATGGGTTTATGTACTTTTGTTCATATTTCTGATACTACGTGATCTGCCATAATAAGTACACTAAACTGAACTATATGCTTTTATTCCAATTTGTGAGTTAGTCTCTCATTCTATATCGGAAAATATTCAAATATTAATTCTTCCTTTTATTTTCTCTTCGTCTAGTATTCACCTATAAAATTATCGCCGTTCGTTTCATTGAAAGCTGATTTCGATTATTATAATATATAAAATATTCAAATAGGTATACTAACTTTATTTCACTTATAAAATGAATTGCTCTTCATCTATTATAATTTGTAATACTATGAAATATGAACTATTAAATAATGTTACCTTGTATATCCCCTTTTTCCTTCTTATTTGCATGATTGAAAAAAAATATATAGACTTAGATCAGTTATCATTTAGTTATTACCCCAATTCTCCAATATTGATCATGTTGATCATTAGTAAAAATATAGAAAGCTTCTGCTATAGCTTCTTTTTTTGTCTCCCCGCTACGCCGCTATAATCGCTATTTAAAACCTTGCAAAAAACTAATGAAAACCATACATGTAGAAATTAACAATATGGAGTGATAAGATGTACCATCTTCAGTTATGAGCAGTTGATCGAGGACATAGATTAGATTTCTCATAGTAAGAAGGCCATCTTGCGAATCACACAATTGAGGATAACATTTAATTACTCCCCATAATAAAGCAGCCTCATCTACACTAATTTGAACACCAGATAAGTTATTACATAACTTGATCCAATGACAAAGCTTCTCGTTAAAGAAATCACAGAGCTTCTTGACACCGTCTTCAGCTTCATTCTTCACCTTCCCAAGTAAAAGAGTCTCCCTCTCAAAATATCTCAGTAAAACAAAGGTAACTTGATCCGGTGAATCCTCAACAAAATTGGCCACAGCACTACAATCAAAATTTGCAATAGTTATTCATTATTGTAATGCAGAATAGCGATTACAAACGGTCCTGTGTATTCTAATATAGTAAACATAACAATGCACATGATACAAGTTCCTCAAGGTTTTTCTCATGCTTTTCATCTTATAGATACCCTTCAAGTTCTTTGAGATTTAAAATCGACAAGTGTTGTAACACATTCTATCAAGCACGCTTCAACACTAATCATACATATATTATATTGTGTGTGTGTGTGTGTGTGTGTGTAATATATATACATATATATATAGGTTGACTAATATGCTTTTGGTAGCACTTCGGCCGAAATGCCATAGGGCCAAATTTCAAATTTTATATTCGAAACGTCGACCTAAGTAGCTCAGTAAATTGGTTATATGTTGCCATCTTTCAAAAATCATAAAAAATATAAAAACAATTCCAAAAATTCATAAAAATTAGTATTCTACAAGTTCAATATATAACCAATTTACTGAGCTACTTAGGTCGGCGTCTCGAATATAAAATTTTGATATTTGACCCTTTGGCATTTCGACTGAATTGCTACCGAAAGCATATTAGTCAACCTCATATATATGTCAGAGCTCATGAGCAGATTAAGTATATCGAATGGGGAACAATGCCACCAATACTTTTTCAGTTTATAAAAAATGTATATGGTATTTTTGGTGGTATACAAGTACTTTTTTAGGAAAATTCATATTTGAACCCCATAAAAATGTGAGAATCATTCCATTGTAGGCCCTGTAGTTACAATTTATGCTTTAGATATGATTGTTAATATATGATATGGTACTTGACCCCCGTTTAAAAACTTTCGCATGTCGGAGCTTAACAATAAAGAGTTTACCCAAAGAAAACCCACGACCTAGACAATAGGCCATTATGCAGTTTGCAATGATCAACTGCTTGTCCCTAATTTCTCTTGATAACTAGACGATATTTACCTCGTTATATGGCTTTGGAAAGCATGCAAAATTTGAGGATCCTTTGCAATGAACTCCTCGATAAAATTAAGAAAGCTGCAGAGGAATGAGTAAAAAAGAACATATTAGGTACAAACATAATAAAACACCTATTCAAATAATTAGAAGCATTTATGTAAAAGTATATCCACCTCAGCGTTCTCAGCTTGAATACAGGGGCATACAAAGAAGAAATATGTGCCAAATCACTAGTTATTTCAGGAACATCCAAAAGGCGAAGTAACAGAGTTAAAAGGCTGTCAACAACTTCACATAATTGTTTCTCCATCTCCATCCCATCAGCAGGAACAACATATTTGTTGACTAATAATAGAACAACCTTGAGGATTCCTTCCTTATCTATCAAAGGAATAGAAAAAGTAGAAGCAAAGCGATCAATATTTCCCCAAGCGGTCCTTACTTTCTTTCCAAAAGTGCAACCAAAACTCAATTGGATGGTTTATTTCTCAGTAGTATATTTCCAGCAAATTGTTAAACTGCTGACTAAATATCTACTCATTTTAGAACCATAATGGCATGTATGAGGTGTGGCAATGGTTATCAATTATAGTTACATAGTGGCTTAATATTCAAGTGAGCTAAAAAAATTCACAAAGTGGCTTAATATTCTAAGTTGTAAACTTTCCTTTTATTAATACAATTTGTTAGTGGGCATTTCGCCCCCTAACCTTCAAAAAAAAATAATAATACTCGAGAACAATCATGATGCAGACAAAAAAAGAGGAAATTTTCTTTTACCAAAAGATTTGCTTCTTTTTGTGGTTTGAATACTAAAGGAAAGAAACACCAATATGTGATTCAAATGTTCAAGGCAGCCGCTTTCCATGGAGCTTTTGATTGCATCATACAGGCATGCATACATCAAGCCCAATTCCTTCTTGTCCACCTCAGTACAGAGTCTATTCAAGACTCCAGTAATAACCTCAACCACGCCTTCTGAGCCTATAAAAGACAACACAAAAAATAGTTAACAGATAAAACATTCTAAACCATCATACCAGTAGAGGAATATTTCTCAATTATCAAAAGAAGTTTCACTATTACTTTATTGGGCCCTACAGTGGCAACAGATTTGCAACAACCAAACCTATAAATTAAATGAGGAAATTAATGGCAGCAGCAGTACCCGTCAAATCATATTCAGAATGGTACAATATGCCAAAGAAATACATTGTTCAAATGGAAATATTTACATTACCAAAGTTAATTATTCACGCTCCTTATGAGAAGTCTATTAAAAAACCAAAAATCTATCTTCCCAGAGTAAAACCAGGACCATCAAATATATAATTTAAGTGTATTAGGTCCATCTATCCCCTTCTTAATTAGTCCCAACGTTAACCTCTCTCTTCGTAAGATCCCCACTAATGAGAGAGATTCAAGTTTTTATAATTGATGGATTGACTGCCAATGCGACTTACAAATTATGTCCTCTTACAGTATGGGCACTTGACTAGGTATCAAGAAAATGCATATTTCGCCAGCACCGGCTAACTGCCAGCACCACTGAATACAATGGCAAAAATTGCACTTCAAAATAAAAACACAGCAAAATTTACGCCTAACTTAGTCAACACAAATAACGACATCCAATTTTGAGACTGTTAATTCACATCCCATGCCCAGAGAATACAAAACATACCCTCTGGATACTTCTCACTCAGACATATAGTAGACTTGTCAAGCAAACAACTTAACACCTTTCTAGCTCTTGAGTGAAGTTTCCCTGATGTGCCTCCCATTGCATGCCACAATAAAGAGGTAGCCCCATCTTTCCTTATTGGGGACGATCTTTTTGCAACTTCACGAACAACCTTTTTTAACCCTACAACAGAAATAGGAAAGTCAACATCAATTTATCCTTGCACTTACTATTTTGACATGAAAAAATTAAATCAACCTCAAGCTATGAGTGTTAATATCAGCGATTATAGTCTCAAATCTCATCCTAGCTGACTTTTGATAATTCAAAGTCTGTGGGAACATCAAACACTTCACAGGCCAATAAAAACTGGTAAACCAAACAAATTTTCTTATGTACAATGTACCAGTAACAATAGAAACCAATTGCCAAAATAGCCAGTGTCAATACAAACTGACCAAAAATATAAATGCTTGGTTTTAAAAATAGAAAAATAGTAGCATGCCGCTTGCATATTCCAAAGGCATGATAACTGACAAAGCAGGGCCGTTCGATATATTATCTTATAACTAACATGCACAATATTTAATAATTATGAGAGACAGCAAATAGCTTAGCGAGTGAAGGATAGAAGTACCGGTAATCAGTTGATTCTCAGGAGCATTCCTTAACAAAAAAGATATAGCCTCAGCCATAAACTCACACACGTAATCCTTTGGGAAAAATCTTAGCCGAACAGTGACCCTTCATAGTTTAATATTATAAAACAAATCTCATCAATTTCTGCCTCGAGTACAACAAAAAAGATAAGAATACAAAATTATACAACGTAGAATTCTAAAAAGGACCATCTATTAGAGTGCATATGGCGGAATAATATTTGGACAATTGAAGCTTATTTTTATATTTAATGGCTGGTACTGAATGAAATACCGAAATAGCCTACAACAACCTATCTTGAATTTGCATCAAGGAAAAACCAATTTCTCAATATGACAGTACAATATGGAATAACAGTGAACAAAAAAATCAGTAAAGAGAACCATACTCACTTAAGAATATTAATTATGTCCTTTACAAGATACTTTTGAAGGTACATCATGGTATATGACCAAGAGGTAAACACCTGAAAGAGGAAAATGAATAATTATGACATTAGCTACCCTTAGCAGAATGCAAAAGTAAAAAAAATGAAATCTGCATCCAAATAGAATGGAAACTCCCAGACGTGCAGGCCGTAGCCAGAAAGTTTTTAAATGGAGGTCAAGATCAATATCAAGTATTGATATCAATAGAATGATCACACAAGCATTATTGGATGTATCTATGGGTGCCAGCAATTTGAATAGTTTTCGTAATTTCATGGAGGTCAGGTATTAATTTTCTTATAAAAAATACAGTGATTACATAAAAAAATACTATATAGGCATGTACAATTCGCCCGGGGGGGGTGGGCATTACAACATACCTGTTCAAGGATCTCTGGATCCCGCTCGCCACCCTCTTCTAGAAGGTCAGCAATGGATTCTGTGAGCCTCTTCAAAAAACTGTATTCATAAGATTCAATTACTAGAAATCCATTAAACCATCAATACATGCTTCGATATGGAGTGAGATAAGAGCAACAAATAGTACTTACGGCAAAAACTCCTCCAATATGTCTCTTGAGAGAGCCGCAATCAACCTGTTTATGCAAAATATTGCAACAAAATCATTTCTCAAACATGCAGTCTGCAAATAATTAAACAAGAGATATTTGTAACTAGCACCCTCAGTCCCTCACTACATTACAGTGGCCAATTCAGGATGATATCTTGAAAATTTGACAGATTATTGGGTTGAACTAAAATCCAGCAAAACAAATTCAAAACTTGGCTCAAGTTGCTTGGAGCTTGTCATCATATATTTGGTTGAGTCAATCTGAGATTTCGCGAGATATTGAGATTTCTCAAGTAAAGCCATTGACTTCTAGACCCAAATATTCATTGGTCTAAGTTGCTAAATTAAGAAAGATAATTGTAATTTACAAGTACAGTACACATTGCTCTAGTTTGCCTAAAAGAGGTAACCTATTAAAATGGCCCAAGTCAAAGAACTTTCATATTTGGCAAACATAATTCATTCTGGCTCACGATAGAGCATAGCTCTCATGTTAAACCTATTTAGAAGCTTAGAAATAATCATCATATATTTGGTTGTCACTGCCACATGTTCAGGTTAACCAAGTCATTGACTTTATAAATAACCCAAAGAATTCATTGGCCTTATTTGCTAAATTAAAAAAGTTCATTTAATTATAATGTTTAACACAGTAAAATTTGGTCTAATTTGCCCAAACCCTTATAAGCTGATAAACCGACGCAAGTCAAACATTCTCATAATTAGCAGACAGAACCAATAAGAATGCACTTACATTAATATTGGTTCCATAGAAAGCCTGGCTTTCATGTTCAACCTAACTAGAAGCTTCGAAAATATTTTTTCTCGGTGAAGTATTATCTGTGGCAAAGTTTGCACCAGTGGCATCATCTCCTCGTAGAACGAAATGAAGTCCTCTGCAGTATTTAGCTCCTGTTTCCCAAGATAAAATCCCATTAAGACCATAGTTTGACCAAAAAAACAAATATCAAAGATGCTATGAATCAGTATGCATCAATCCAATGCTGAATCCGTTAAAATCAATTTGAAAGACCCAATTTCTGAGGTTCCATGGGCTCTAATCAACATCAATTGTGTGGCTTAAACATTATTGTAAAGGAACACCAAAGAAAAATGTATAAAAATTCAAACTCACTCGCCACTGAATGAGGGCTTCCCGGAAGAAAGATGAACCGGTGGACGGCTCTGATTTGACTGGCGCGAGGTTACGATAGACATCAATGTTTATATCCTCTACCCTCTGTGAGAAGCTTTTGAACTGCCCAAAATTATAGAAAAAATACGAACATAAAGACAAGAGTAAAGGTGAGGATTGATTGGAAACGACGCAGTTAAATTTGGAAATAAGAGAAGGGGGTGTCTTACAACAAAGCGCTTCCTGCCGGAGCCGGTGTTGAGGCACTTCACCATGGCCGCGTTGGAGGTCCCCATGGTTGAAAGAGGAACTGGTTACTCTCTAGAGAGAGAGAGCGAGCGGGAAAGGGGGGAGGGCGGGGGCGGGGTTTAACAGCTAGGGTTTAAGGTTTTGCGTCTCTGAGAACCGCCGTTCGGTGAGACCAACAAGCCAGGGAGTACGAATCCTCTGAGGTAACAGAATATTGATTTTAGATCCAGACCGTCCGATCAGAATCCGGGTCCAGCCGACCGAGGTGGAATGCATGGGGACCCTTCGATATTCGTCTTAGGCAGATCGAACGGTCTGGATTTATACTCAAAATTATAAGGTGAGCCGACAAATCGAAGTTCGGATAATTTGTGCGCAACTTTGAACAGGAAATCGTGCAAAAGGTTACCTGGTTTTCAATTTTGAATTATATTGATAAATTATTAATTCAGAGATAGGGCGGTGAGGTCTGAAATTTTTTATTTGAAAATAATATAAATATAATTTAAAAATATTGTATATGTAATATATTAAAATTAAAGCTTTAAGACAGAAACCGAATTTAGTGAATAATTTGAAAATAGTTTATAAAATTCGCAAATTATAATAAATCGTTAAAAAAAATTGAAAAAGTTCGTGAACTTTCAGAAATCCATCTTTCTTTGTCCGTCCAATATTAAATAACTCGCTAGTCTAATTAAAAAATATGTTTTAATTTATTCACCACATTTGAATTATTATAGGTTATCTCTCAATATCTCATCCCCCAAAAAACTCCAAATTTTTTTAATCAACATTTAAAAAAACTGAATAAGCAAGTGTGCATTGACGTGGTAATTATTTATATTTATATAATCTCAGGTGTGCATTGAATAACTATGTATTTTAGTGGTTTCAGAAAATGAGTCAAAAAGACCAAGACAGTTTTTAATATTAAAAATCGTGCCACAACTGGCCGTGATTTTTATTTATATCCAAAATTAAATACAAATTATTAAATATGCCCACAGAAGTTGGATATTTATAAAAAATACCCAAACCAACAAATTACTGGTCGGTCCTTAATTTTTAATAGAATCTGGCTAATAATTGGCCGGTTCTCATTTTAAATTTGTTTTCATTTTTTTATTTTTAGAAAATGATGTAATTTATTTATTTTTTGTATTAAAATATTAGACATTTTCTTTTTGTTTCTTTGAAATTAGATAGAATACTATATAATTTGATTTATTAGAAAGACTGCAACAAATGATCCGATCAATATTTTTCAGATCGGATTTTTCACAGCTGTAAGAAAAAGTAAATTATTTCTTTGTGTGTAATTGGAAAAAAAAAATGCTTTGAATCTGAGTTATTGATACTTGTTCAAAAGTCATTTCCATGTAAATACAAAAATATTTAAATTCTTCTATTTTTGAAAAAATAAAAAAAGTTTCCCAAGTGTGCCAGAATTTTTTTAAAACTATGTCCTCTTAATTTCTTTTTGGAAATTGAAATAATTTTTTATTTTTTATTGAAATTTTATAAATTTTTATATGTTTCTTTGAAATTGGATAGAATAATATATAATTTAATTTATTAGAAATACTGAAATAAATAACCCAAATCAATATTGTTCAGACCGGACTTTTTGTGGTTGTAAGAAAAATTGAAATATTTCTTTGGATGTTATTGAAAAAAAAATACTTTGAATCTGAGTTATTAATCCCGGATTAGAAGTTTTCTAGGTAAATATAGAAAATAATTGAATTTTTCTATTTTAAAAAAAATAAAAAAATTCAATGGTGTCAGAAAATGTGTTAGAAAAAAAAATTAAGAGAACATCATTTTAAAAAAATTCCGACACACTTGCGGAAACTTTTTATTTTTTTTTAAATTGAAGAATTCAAATATTTTTTGTATTTACCTAGAAGTGACTTTTGAACCGGAATCAATAACTCAGATTCAAAGTATTTTTATTTTTTTTCAATAACACACAAAGAAATATTTTTAATTTTTCTTACAGCCGCAAAAAATCTGGCAAGAAAAATATTGATCCTTATTTTTTGTTTTGATCTTTCTAATAAATCAAATAATATAATATTCTATCTAATTTAAAAAAACAAAAATAAAATTTCTAGTATTTTAATACAAAAAATAAGTAAATTACATCGTTTTCTAAAAAAAAACAAATTTAAAATGAGAACCGGCCAATTATTGGCTGATTTCTATTAAAAATTAAGCACCGGCCAATAATTGGCCGGTTTGGATATTTTTATAAATATCTAGCTTCTCTGGATATATTTTACAATTTGTATTTAATTTTGGATATAAATAAAAATCACGGCACAACTGGTAATAGTTATGTTTTGACTAAAATAAGCAAGAGTCCAATGACACAATGTATATGTTTTGTATTTGAAGGTGCATGAAAAGTTCATGATAAGTGTTTAAGTGGTGAGTTTGCTAGGAGTGGATTCAGACTTTCAAATATTTTCTCTCGGTCTTCACTCCAAAAAGAATATTATATATTTTCAAATAAATTAAATTATGTAATTTATTTAACATATAGTTAAACAGCCAAAATATAAATTTTGTGACTGTCATGTTATGAACTCGAGGAATGCATCATATAGAAAAATATTTCTGTCTGAAGAAAGTTATAAGAGCAATAACGAGTTCGATATTTCCAAATTATTTTTTTAAGAAAATTTATTTCGTTTTTACCGATAGTCTTTAAAATTTAACAGAAAAAGATCAGATCCGGGCCATTGCCTGACAGGCTAACGAGCAAAGCCCAGTTTAAAGTACAACAAAGAGGCCCAATAATGCAGCCTCTCTCCGATTGTAGAGATTTTACTAGAGAGTTTAAAATACATTTGGACTGTTCGTAAGGCCTAACGTAAATAGAGTTCCGATTTTATATTTCAATTTAGATCAATTCGGTGTGGGGTGAAATGTAGGAACTCCTTTAATATTTGTGCCAAGACAGTTCTGACGATCCGGATTTGAACTCAAATTACTTCAGAGGATTGGAGAGTACTTGCTTGTATGCAAATTGAAGCTTTCAGATCAATCCGGACCGTTCGCTCTACAACGGAAAAACTCGACAACACAAATACTTAGATTTTGTTTTCTGTAGAAAACGACAAATACTACAATTCGTTTTTGGGAATGTGAATGTGAGATCTAATGTATTAATGGAGAAAACAGGGCCCCCAAAACAGGGCTCCCATGAGCAGTACTATTCTGAATCCAAGCATCAAATCATGCCATTAGTTATCCAACCCCCTCCCTCTCTCTCTCTCTCTGTATCAACTGCAGTTAATTTATTTAGTCTTACCCTCTCTGTACCTCATTCGGTGAAGCCTGACAATGCCACTGAGACACGCAAATCCTATCCCATCTCAGCTCTCTATTCATTCTATACCGATCCCCCACAAATTTCCGAACCAACGACATTAACTTCTCCAATACTGTTCCCACAATTTGCCTAAACCATTTAAACGCACAGCCTCACGCTCTCCCATTGTCCCATGTGCCACCACTCCATCGATCTGGCCCCGGTTCGTTTCAGACTGTACGTACTACTCTACATACACAGAGGCTATAGCCACGACGTCACTCTACATATTCCTACGCTTCTCTCTCTCAGTTTCAGCTAGGTCGTCCTGTTATCCCGCATAGATGGAGTGCGTATCATCTGAGATATCTCAATTTTTGCGTGACCGATCGACGTGTCTGGTGCCTATTCGGGGCAACGTAGGGGCCAGTATTATTTGAGCTTTGAGATTCGTGCAGAACGTATTTGAATGATTGAGATGTTCCAAAAAGTCGCGCAAAGTTTGAGATATCTCATGCAGAGGATGTGAATTCGTATAGATGCTGGTGCATGCATTGCACGCATGCGCATGCAGATTGGCAAGTTCCACCGGGGTCCGGGGAGCTCTTTCTTCTGATGATTATGGAATATGGATAGAGAGAGAATTGAATTTAATGAGTGCAGAATTCGGGTAATTTATGGCCATCATCACGGAATAACATATGGTATTGTGAGTCGCCAGTATAAGGGCTATATTGTCTTTTCTATTTGTCAGTGCAAGGGTCATTCCTGCTAAGTATGAATTAAATATGGTGGAATTTATAATTATAATGTGCGTTGATTAGTAATAACATCAAGCAAAAATATGGTGAAATTTTATAATTATAATATGGTGGAAAAAAAATCCTCTCAATGAGATATTTGAAGTATATATAGAATCAGGGGCGGAGATAAACTTTCGAACTATAGGTGTTAAACACAAATGGGGATCAACTATATATAAAATTTTCATGTTATATATGAGGGTCAATTTTGTATTACCCATAATATTTTATCCTAAATTGTATTGAAAATTATGCGTGAATATAAAAAATATGAAAACAAATTGAGGTCAATTGACCCCAGTCAATATATGTACATCCGCCGTTGTATAGAACCCACTAGAACTTTCTAATTTTGTTGAAAATACATGTTCTGAAAAATTGTGCACTATATTATGAGTTAAAAAAATACTTATAAATGAAATTTAAATTTTTATGATATATAAATTGTGTTATAGTAATAGTTTATGACAGTCAAACAATATGCATCTGATGTCATATTTAATTACAAAAATTAAGAATTTTAAGTCTACAATTTGGTATAAAAGTTTAAAATAATGATTTAAAACACGTGAACAATTTTGCAGTGATTTTTCAACATAATATTATTGTATAACTTCTTTACTAGTTATTTGTATGAAGGACTATACGAAAGACTGAAATGCTAAATATAACCCGGTACACAGTTGTATGCACGGAGGATCTCTCCTCAATCTTTGGTTGACCCGACTAATTGATTCTATGTAGCACATAAATGTGCAGAAATTTATTGCACTGAGACACTGCGTTACAAGACAATTATGGAGTAGAACTAGGGTGTTCTTAAGCTCATTAAGTTTCTTTGTGAACTTAATTTAAAATTATGTCAAATTGGCTTCAAATGATGTATCTAATTAAACTGTTGAAAATAATTTACTTCACGAGTGATGCGTTTACATGTCAAACTTATAAATCTTCGAATTATATTAAAATCAAGTGGTCAAAAAAAGATACTTTATATGTTAATTTTAATGTGTTCATCTGCTTGACTTTATATTAAATTAGTTTAAAATTTATAAATTTGACTTGTAAACTCATCACTTGTGAAGTAGATCGGTTTCAACGATTTCAATGCGTCTCTTGAAATCAATCCGATGGGTTTTTGAATTAAGCTCACAAAAATACTTGGTGAGCTTAAGAACACCCTAGTTCTACTCAGAATTATGTTATCTCTCTTTCGTATTTTATGGATTCTTGTATATTAACACCTGAGCAAAACTAAGGTGTGATGTGCTCACCAAGTGAGGTTGGTGAGCACACCTCAAAAAATCTATCGAATTGACTTCGAACTACGAATACAAACTGTTGAAGTACATGCATTTTGTGAGTGATGACTGATGCATGTACATGCAAAAATTTCAAAGTTTCGAATTAATTAAGTACATGGTCAAACGGTAAAATAAATGATGAAAAATGAAGACATAAAACAATTTAAAAAATAACTTATAAAATGTTCATTTTTTTTACCGCTTGACCATGTGCTATATGAATTCAAAACTTTAAATTTTTTGTATGCACATGCATCACTCACGAAGTAGGTAGATTTGAACAGCCTGAATTCATCGTTTGAAGCTAATTCAATAGTCTTTTGGAGGTGTACTAACCAACCCTTCTTAATGAGCACATCACACCCTAGTTTGCTCTTAATACTCTGCCACGTATACAACCTTTTCAGATATTTCATTCTTTTTTCTTTAATGTATGTTTATTTTTGACAAGAGAAATATCACATTCAATATATAGAGTAATTAGGTTAAATATTCATATTACATATTGATTTTTGCTATGGATTTTTATATTTATTTTTCAAACAGTCAATTTAAACCCGCACAATATAATTTGCATATGAAAATGTACTTGCATACCAAAATTTATATTTTGAGAATAAATTTACAATTTTTTTAGATAGATAGAAAATCACTTGATATGAACATTATGGACCGTATCCGAAAGTAGTGATATTTTTACATATTTTAGTAGTAAAAGAAAATAGAAAAATTGTAAAATTTGGTCTCTATACGTATTTTCATATAGAGATTAAGTTTAATAGTATTTGAATCGACTGTTTGAACTTTACAAATTAAGACATAAATTTATAATACATATAATGTCACTGAAACCTCACTCTATATATATTATCTTTACATTACTTCGCTTCCAGAATCCATGTTGCATTAGCCGGTGCATTACCTTTTCCGCTTAGTAATTAATTCGAGTAGAACTAATGTGTTTTGAAGTTCACAAAGTCGCTTTGTGAGTTTAACTCAAAAATCTATTGAGTTAACTTCAAACGACGCATCCAAACCGTTGAAACGGATCTACTTCATGAGTGATACATTTACATGTCAAAAATTTAAATTATTGAACTAATTTAGTATGAAATCAAGCAGTAAAAAATGATTTATAAGTTAACTTTAATGAATTTATTTTTTATTATTTTTTTACCGCTTGATTTTATACTAAACTAGTTCGAAAATTACAAATTTGACATATAGACTTATCACTCGTGAAATAGATCAGTTTCAACAGTTTAAATATGTTGTTTGAAGCAAATCTGATAAAAAAAATTTAGTTAAACTCACAAAGAGATTTAGCGAGCTTAAGAACACCCTACTTCTACTCGATTAATTCAATATAAATTATTATATATGCCTTTAATTGGGTCGGTGGTGGTTTTATTAAGTTAAAATTTGAAAGAGCTTTTGATACCATATCTAGAACAATTCATGCATGTATTATGTTATGGGTTTCTATCTGACAAGGTCGGTTCTTGTGTTTCCCCACACCTAACTAATTAACACAACTATTCTCACTACTCATCTCATTCTCATGTGGTAAAAACTAAAATAAAATTAATTAGTGTTCACATTCAATGTACTTATTAGAGCTTGAGTTTAGAAATACCAGATTAATTGTGATTAAAATAAAATAAATATAGTTTCATCTATCAATTTAAAAGTTAGAACTACTGAGGCGTAATAATATTGTACAGTGAATTAGTTGAAAAAAAGGATGGTGTGATGACAAACTTAATTAACTGCAGGATGTTATAAATATATTAAATGATATAATGCGGAAATTGATTGTTTGAAATTTTTTTTTTTTTGAGTTGAAACCCGTAGGCTAAATTGATTGTTTAATTCACTAGTTACGTTTAGATGAAAATTAATGCACTTAATTATATAGTAACCAATGTATAATACAAATGGAGTATGCATGCGTGATCTATTGTAATAGAATCTAGCTAAATAATCTTGATAACTAATATATGATCATATGCATAAATTTATGAGCACAACTCATAAAATAAATTAAATATAATGTTATAAAAGAATCTAGAAAAAAAAAATATAGAAAATATGAAGATTAAGACATACCTAGGAGTGGCAAAAAAGCCCGTGGCTCGATCGTGATTCGCTCGCTAACAGCTCGTTTGTTATTGGATCGAGTTGTTAACGAGCTAGTTCGTCACTAGCTTGGTCCATAATTTTTTTTTTTTTTTTTTGATAAAAGGCTAAAGAGCCCGTTTCATTCAAGAAACAAGTGTTCAATACAACAAACATAAAGAACAAAAACAAAATTCCATCTGTTATCAGCAACATAACAAACAGCTCCCAGTTGGCCGAAAAAGGCAACTAAACTATAACAAGCAAAAGTAAAGCTGAACTAAATTAGATAACGATAATTTGTTTAGACAGCAGCTGCTGTATTGGGAGCATCATCACCGTCTTCATCATCTGGAGACCGGTACAGGACAACTTGTGAATCAGTAGGATCCCAGATCTGCAGAGGGATAACTTCAATATCTTCGGGTAGCCAAATGACTATCAGATTCCTAGCTTGTCTCTTGATCATTCCTGCCCAATAATTCACCAAAGCAATTATGAGTAAAATCATAGTACGAAAAGTCTTACGAACAGATTTGTTAAAACATAGCTTGGTCCATAATTAACGAGTTCAAGCGGGGCCTAGCTCGTCTAGGCAGAGGCAGAGGCAGTAAGTTTAAATGGGGTCAATTGAACCCCATTAATTTTCAAATTTTTTATATTTATTAGTAAATTTTTATATAGTTTAGTAGAAAATACTATAAAACCTAACAAATAGATCTCCATTCGCGGTATAAAATTTTTATATGCTTGATCCCCATTCAAATTTGACCCCCATAGTTTGAAAGTCTGGCTCCGCCCCTGTGGCTAGGCATTAATTTGTGAATTTGTACGAATTTGTGTTCATTTTATATTGTCTAGCTCGATCCAACTCGGTCAAAAGAGTTTATATAATTTATTCATTTTTTAAAAACAAGGTCCAGCCAGACCCAATGAGCCAGCTCACCAACTCGTGACTATTTCAAGCCGAGATTTCAGCTCGGACTCTTAAAATCAAGTCGCTCGTGACTCGAACGAGCTAGCTCGTAACGAGTTCGAGCTGGACCCAACTCGTTGCCGCCCCTAGACGTACTTACTCGAATGATGAGAGAACCCTGTCTAAGATGTTTTAATTTCCTTGTGTGTGAAGTCCGCGAAATTACTCCAATATAATAGAGAATTATATATGCTTCTCTCTTTCAGTATCCAGCATAATAATACAAAATACATATATATATATTAAATTAGCCTTCAAATTTCATATTTTTTGTAATATAACAAAAAGTTTCTTTCGAATTTCGAACTCATAAGATAGTTTTGTTTTGCTTGTGGCCGGGGAGATGTGAGAGAGATTTTTCTCTAAATTTTTTTACTGACATGAGAAGGATGATTTACATAGATTATATTTACATTGATGTGATATTTAACTGTGACAATAAATTAAATTATCATTTAATTAAGAAGTTATGCGCGCTTTGACTCGGTCAAAAAAAAGTAAAACATACATTTTCACTGTATAAAAAAATGAGTTATATACATAGAGAATATAATATTTAAAAGAGTACGTTACAAAATGATAAACTATTGTGATAATCACTTAAACTTAATATTACTGTTTTCATATTAATAGAATTGGAAGCTAGATCTCCACGTTTCTTATAAAAAAATATGACACTTATTTTAGAAATAATTACGTAATAATTTTTATTAAATTTTGTTCCAACAGTTTCAACTTTGTACTATGGATACTTGACATTTAAATCTTCTGTGTATATATGATTTTTGGGAGCCGGTAAAGAATATATTCTTTTCTTAAGGAGTACGTGCATGTTTCAACCTTGAATTTGAAGTAAAAGTAAAAGTGTAATTTTGGCATAAGGGTGCAAACGGATCTATATATCTTCTGGATCCCAATCTGTATTTGAATATTTGCAGATTCGGATAGTTTATAGATACGGATACGGTTTTGATTTCGGAAGCAGATACGAATTCGGATAGGAATAACCGTATTCGTAATAAAGTGGATATCAGTTAGCAGTTTGCACCCGTTAAGCTTCATGAAATTTCACTGAATAGATTAATGGTGAGTCGAATTGCTCGGCGACATTTTTCTCATGGTTCTTCTCAATATCACGATGATCTTGTCCAGTACAATATCACAATCCAGTAAACTATTTACTCGTATTAATTTTTTCGTCTCATAGTATCAGATCAGTTTCAAGATAGGTGTGTGTCATTCTTACAAATTTAATCTTTTCTCTATCTTAAGCAGATTATCAAGTATGATTAACTATGTAATCATACCGCATGCAAGTAACTCTATTTTATCAAGAGGCCCAGTGATACTATCACTCGTATAGTAATACGAGGGACAACAGTAGTCTTGATGAACATCTCTCCTCCGCACAAGTCATGTATGTTGGGGAATCATGAAGGCCAAACAATTACGCCTTATCTAGAGATCAAATAATTACATCTCATCTAGGGGTCAAACACTTACACCCCGGGGAAGAAGAAACAATCCCCACCTTAACCTAAGGACCGCCCTATGCCAAAACCAACTCATATAAACATAATCATAAGTGCGGAATACAATACCTGATTCCATAACGTTGGTCATGGAATCCTCAACTGCGAAGAATCGTCTCTGTGAGCACGAGACTCGTCTTCTACGGCAAGAAGCCCTTCTCTCCTCGCCTTTGGTTGTATGGTCGTAGACTAGGTCTTCTAAAGCAACAAGATCGCCTCTTGAGAATTCCTCTCCAATTTTCTAAATGGAATTCTCCTCTCAATTCTTTGATGGTGGAAGAAAGGAGAAGGCACTCAATTTCTGTAGAAGAATAACTTCTGAAAAGAGTTGGTTATCTTGTGCCTTGGGGACCCATCTATATATAGTTTACACATTCTGGCAGCGCGACTGCGGGTGGTCCACCCGCACTGGATCTCACTGCGTCCGCACTGAGATAATTCGCGTCCAAATAACCGCCTTAAAAACTTAGCCCAAATTTTCACTAAGTCCTGAGTGCGTCCGCACTGGATCCCAGTGCGTCCGCATTACGCTCGGACTTTTTCCGAATTGAACTTCAGAACCTGAGTGCGTCCGCACTGGGCTCCCTGAAAACTCCCAGAATTTGGCTAAGTACTGAGTGCGTCCGCACTCAGATCCAGTGCGGGCGGACCACCCACACTGGGCGCTGACTGCGTCCGCACTGGGATCCAGTGCGGGTGCTCCACCCACACTGGACGTCCAAAAGGCAGTTTTCTCAATTGCAAATTTCAGAATCAGTCCATCAATGATTTGATCTTTGCCCAAATTGTTCTACACACTTATGGACCACATCCTATTGAATACATAGATTGTCTAATATCTTAATTCCATATTAGATCACTTTAATTGTGACAATCATATTGACAGTAAACAATTCATAATTATATTACATATATGCTCAACGTTGGATTAAGATCCAACAATGTATACTGAAATGTCATCTGTATAGCTACCTTTTAAGAATAGCGTTGAACAACACTCACAAATACATATTTCTCATGTAGGAAAGACGAATATCTCATACTTTAGAAAGACATAACAAAGAAGAAATTATATTTTTCGTTGTAATTAATGATCCGTATACGTATTAAAAAAATAAATACAAATACGGATATAGTTTTACCACTATCCAATCCGTATCTGATACGTTTGCACCCCCTAAATTTTGTCTGGTCAAATATGCTGTCTTTAGCATGACCTTGAATTTCCATTAAATGCTTCATTGCAGGAAATGAAGGCAACAAAAATTGTCTATTGGCTTCTGAACAAAATCAGTGGCAACAAAACCGTATATAGTACTTCTTGTGACACATTACATCGATTTATTTCCATAGAGTATGTAAACAATTACATGTTTCAAAGTATAATTTTAATCTGGCCAATCATATAAATATATATTAAATAATTAGATGGCTTGATCTTCAAACTTTAATTACTCAAAAACATTTAAAAAACTATGGTCAAAATAGTCCAACTTATTACATACTAATCAATAATTTTAATCTGGCCAATCATCTCTCCCTTCATTTTTTCCTGCCTAAATTTGCTAGCTCTCTCTGACTCTCTCTTTTTATAGGAGGCTTGGATTTCTTTTAATAGATAAACAGTTCCAACTGATTGCATACTAGATTACTAGTCAATAATTTTCTCAACAATCTAAAGCTACTCCAAAATTATCTCTTTCCAAGCAGTTGCTAGAGGGAAATATCACCTGTCCTCCGGGGACAGGATTTTCCCTGCCTCCAGACAGGTTTAAATATTTAAATATTGATTTTAGTTTTGCTGCGGATCCACATATCAGTGACTCAGAAGCAGGAAAATCTTGCTCCCTGAGAGTCAGAGAATTCGGTTCCTTGCTAGAGACCAGTATGACCGTTTTGATTGTCACATCTCTTAAATTCTGTTCTCTCATCAAATTCAACAATGAGGCATGTTGATATAAACTCGAGTTATTTTCCCTCTCTCAATTTGCTTTTATTTTTATTTTTGAAATAATGTATGATTGGCTAATTAAAAGTTGTATATTTGCACAAAAATTCTTATTTACATGCTCCCACCCATAGTAACAAATCAATAGTTTGGGTTCGGTTCGGCGGGATCAAAAATTCGTGATTCGGGTATAATTCGGGAATGATTCGGTACAATAACAAAGCAAAAAAAAACTAGCAAAAAAGAAAAGAAAAGGTGATTCAAAATGCAGTACTCCACTCATTTGAGGGGATCCGAAACACTTAAAATTAGTGGACAACGGTTCAGAGGAGCTTTTGTTTGAACTCAGCGGGCCGGCCCAAAATTGAATATTAAATCAGACGTTTTTTTCGTGTTTTTATCAGGAATAATTCGTGACTCGCGTTTTATACTCATTTTATTCGCGAATAAAACATATTATACATTTTTTTTTGCATTTTATTCGGAGTTTGGTTCAGAAACGTCAAATCACGAGTCTTGTTACTATGCTCCCACCTACATATTTGTAGATAATCTGATTTGGACTGATCAAATCTGACGGTACATTTTTAACATCAAGGGCAATTTAATTTTGAATTTGTGACTATCTGGGCTCTGGGGTAGATTATTAGCTAAAAATTAAAATCGATGGTTCAAATTCGGATATCATATTATCATACCATACCCAAAAAGGATCCCACACGTGGATGCGTCCTATTTGACAATCTTATAACACAAATTTTTACTTAAGGAAAATTTCCAGTCTCCGTTCTTTCTTCTTTAGCGCGATTTATCTTTGAAAAAGTTACTAGGGAAAAATTACAACCATTGCCACTATTGGCTCCACAGAGAAATCAGTGCTCTCACTCTCACCTTGTCCTTGTGCGGTGGAGTCAACCTCAGTCAAAAACACAAAAGAATCCCAGTCAAATGACCTGGGATCTTGATCCTCTGTGGCGATTCCAGCATAGCAACTTCGTGCAGCTGATTAATTGATTAGTTGGAAATTGGTTGACAATAAAATGTAACCATTCCATAGCTCAAGATTAGTAAACTACAATGTAAAAAAAGACAACAAAATTGAAGTCCTCTCATCCAATACACCAACTATGTACTACTAAATTGTCTCACCAAACTATACAAAGTCCAACAAAACTGAGCAACTTTTGTAAGATACTGTTGATTGGATTCTTCTGCACATCATACAAGTAACCATGACAGAACTGCATAGTTTTCATACTCCATCTTACTTGCCTGACATGCAACCAGCCTTTCTTTTCTTTCCACCTACATCTGATAAAAAAGTAAATAAAATTGATAATTTGGTACAATGGTACCACAGTTTTTCTCTTTGCTCAAGCCTTCGTCTCGTTTAAATAGTAATCCAGGCATGTAGATATAGTACCTTAAACCATACCAGCTGATAGTCATGCTCTATGCCAGTAGCAACAAAAATAAACATTACCTTTGTCTAAAGCTGTATAACAGAGAGAGAAAAAAATACTGTACACATGATTTAAAACTTTCTTTTACAGGCCTTTCGCTCACATAACCAAAACTTTTTCTAAATATATTTGTTACATAAAAAATCATGTCATCTGCCGCATAAACTTGAAGCAATAAAAACACTTGAACAACAATATATATCCGGGTGGTGTGCGGATTGTATGTTTAGCTGATAATGGTATATATTATACACATACATTCTCCTTCACTTGACGCATAGACATTAGTTAGCAGCAAAATTTCATCCCTTATCCTGTATAGGAAAAAAGAAAAAAATGAAAGTCAACAAACCTAGCATTAAACATATATACAGAATCAAAGACTAAGAAAGCAAAACCAAAGTAGGAGTTTAAACCTTATGGTTAGTCTTCGCATGCTATTGTTCTCTTCCGTTGTAGTATAATGTTATCTGCTACAAAAAAACAGTAAAAGAATAATCTTCTTAAGCAAATTATCCAAGAAAAAAAATAAACAAAAGTATGCATGCTTCATGTTATAATATGGCGCTTCGCAAATTGCAGCCAAAATAGTACCTTATTTGCAGATGACAAGCAAAACTATAGAATCGGCGACCAACACATTGCGCAATTTGTATAAATGTTGGATTCATATGCAAAAATTCCCATTTGAACCCAGAAAAAGATGCATTCAGAAAAAGAAAAAAAGGGTCAAACAATTAACTGCTTACCCAACCATCCCCAGTCATGGTCAAATGGAACAGGCATCTACCATCTAGGTTTGCTAAAACCAAAGATAATGTGTTTGCGTTTGCAAATGTCTATACCTTATAATATCGATACAGTTCTTCAACAATATAACTTGAGATCCCGATATGGGTACTGGTGCCAGTATGGCAAGAGCTCTTCCACCTCAACCCGAGAACTGTAATAACCCATGTTATTTCTCCTGGACCAGGTTCGTCTAATTATTTCCACATCTGCCATGAATACACTGTACACCGGTCTGTGGTCAGAGAATCTCGACTCCCCCCTGACATATGATACCTGGTTGAGGCCCCTTCCGTACCACAGTATTCTATCACACCTATATATAAAACCATATATGTACTATTCAGTACAAAAAGAATTATTTTGTTACAAGTTTTTATTAGTACCAGTAGGCCTAGTTTTTCTTCTTGTTTTGTGCTGCCTCCCAGTAAATGAGATTAATTCAGAACTAATTAACACCAAAATGTCCCCCGATCTTTGTTTGCATAAGAAAATAAAAATAATGGAAGAAAAAAAATTCTATTTCAGACAAAAGGATGGAAAATATTGAGTTTTGTTATTATTTACCATGCAGGGGTTCGCCTCTTTTCTTTAGTAGTTACATCATCCCCTGAATACCGATCAGAATTATTGGAATATTTGTAGGTTGGCGGGAAATAAATTCTCCCTTCTTTCCAACCTGAGAAAACTCGACCAAACCTTCTTTCTATTCTCAGCTGCACAATACAAAATTTTGGGAAAATAGTCAAATAACAGAAAACCTGCTTTTTACCTGCACAAGTTAATAATAATCACCAAAATGCCCATACAAATACAAAAGTGTAGTTCAGAAAGAAACACAAAATGAAAAATAAAATATTACCTGATCTTTCTCCAACAGCAGTTTCCAATTATGCATCTCTACCAAAGCTTTGGCCGAGTGGTACGAAAGCGCAACCCGGTAATTCAAATCTCCAAGCCATATAACCCGACTGAAAAAATGGGGAAAAAAAAAAAAAAGCTCATATTATATATTTCACCTGATAGCCATCCTGTCAGAAAGTCACCAGACGATTACATTGTACACATTATATATTTCCAGGATTCATAATATATACAAGAGGTAAGTATTCACAAAAGAAAAAGACTTCTCGTACTCATGCTCAAGGATTGTTTGTGGTGACTTCAAATCACTGGTTGTTTGTATACGCGGGAATCGAGTCTTCTTCAAAATTTCATATACATCCGAGTTTCTTCTCAATTCATCCCCTTCTTTCTCTCCTGAAGTCAAGTGGCAGCATACAAAGCAAAAACTCGTCTGATGCACAGACATGCTTATTGAAATTGAACCCTACAAATCCAAAGACACTTTTAGTATTTGTAACATTGAGGTATTATACAGTAATACTTGGAATTTAATGGGATTTTGAAAATATCGACTAAAATATTTCACCGCATTACAAGCTTGGATATTGATAGCATACAAGGAATTCATTTATTTGGACATTTGGAAAAGAGAAGAACCTCCATTACCTTATTTCCGAGATAACCCATTAGGCCTCGTCCCACACAAGAGACTTTTATATTTTTGACATCATTTCTTATTTCGCTACGCACCCAGATAGTAAGAAATATACCAACCATCTGTTTACTCGCAACCAAACAATACCTGAAACAATGGCATAACAAAACAGAAGTTATATCGGACAATTTTCTCCATGTTAGATATTTTTTGTTGACAAAGTTTTGAGTCAATATTACATCACCAGCAATGTTAAATGCACAGATCTGGGTTTAAATAAATAAATAAATCCAAAAACATAAAAACATAAAAGAAATTAGAAAAATAGTATAATATTTTACCTAGAATCACTAAATTGGCCATCTTTGTCCTCCATTGGCATCGTATCAGTACCAGTGACATCACCATTTCCATAAGGTGACACTTCAAGAACCTCTTCACCTTCACTCTCCTCATCAGACAATCCACCGCCAATCAAACTCAATCTAAAATTCGGGTTCAAAAAATCACTAGGCCGGGACCCGAACCCGAGCCCCACAGGGTCACACACACTGTACCTCCTCTCTAGTCTCGGCTGACATGTGGACCCCGTCATTGGATCAGATTCCATCCTCATACTTTGACTCATGTTCTGAAACTGAAACGAGCGACGGTGCATTGACATGCTGTTTTGTCGGGAGATTGCCTCAAAATCCACATCCAGTTCAACCACAGGATCTGGTATGGGCGAAGCTGTTGGGTAACCTGCGTGGCCGCTTGCAATTTTGCTTTTGTTGAGGGTTTTTCGAATGAGCGAGATCCATTTTTTTGCAGGAACATTGTCTTCGGTCCCAAGCACATTACCAGCATTCAAAGGAACTATTTCCTGAAAGCTGAATTAGAAAAAAGAATTATAATTTTTTCTTCTATTATTCTTTTGACACTTTATATTCTCGAATAAAATACGTACTAGAGGGTTTTTATTTTAAGTTTTAATATTATGAAAACACAACGCAAAGCTGAAAAATAGATTTAGGCGTCAAAACAATAATCAGGTAAAAATTAAAATTCTAAAATATATACAAACCCTAGGACATAAATATCTGCTGGGGGTGAAGAATGTAACCAATCGTCTATACTCAAATTCCTATTTGGAGATTTGCCTCCAACATTCCATGTAGAAACAAAAAGCCTACAGATAAACACATAAAGAAAATTAACACTACTAGTTTTCCTTTTACATTAGAAATGAAAAGAAAATTGCATGCATTTTAAATAGATACCTATAATTTTGCACATCTGTTATGTGAGCAGCATCAGGGTCACATCTGCCCCAATTGTATTTTCTCAAAGGTTTTTCTGTAATCAAAATTGAAAATTGCTAGAATAAGAAAATAAAATTGAACCAAATATAGTACCAGAAAAAAGAAGAGAAAGCACTGAGGATTACCAGTTTTGCTTTTCTTCAGTGTGAATAACCCTCTATCTGAGAAATTGGCCTTGATTTTACCTTCTCCTACTGAAAATTACAACAAAATAAGAATCCTTAAAGAGAAAAGAAAAAGAAGACCAAAAAAAAGAGAGAGAAACAAAGCGGTTGATTGTGACTTTTAAGTACATCTCTTTGCATCAGAAATCAATCAGAAGTTTGAAAAGATAAAGTAAAATTGAAATAACCAAAATCTAAAGAGAACTGATATGTCAGTAAAAAAAAAAAAAAAAGCAGTTTAGATCCGTACCTCTGCCTGCAGTATCATCCGCATGGAAATCCTCAGCTTTACTCTTGATATTGAGCCATTTTCTCACAAGAGATTTCGACCATGAAAGCTTCTCTCACAACAACCGAAACAAATTAAAAAGTGGTACCTAAATCAGTAATTTTGTAAGATCAAAGAGGATCAAATCAAATTTAGAGAACAAACCTTGCTTTTCTTCGGAATATCATCTCTCATTGTTTCAATCCCTCTTCATACAGTTCCAACGCAAGGCTTTTTCTCTGCCCCTCTCTCTCTCACTTGAAGCTGGGGAAGGTTTTGGATTTTACCGAGAAGGTGAGAAATGGAGCACTATATTGGCACAGTGAAACAGTAAAAACCAGCTTCTTTCTCTGAGCAACGCTTGGTAAAGA
This sequence comes from Carex arenaria, assembly GCA_964058825.1. Lineage (NCBI taxonomy): Eukaryota > Viridiplantae > Streptophyta > Magnoliopsida > Poales > Cyperaceae > Carex > Carex arenaria. Next base: position 67,516 of record CAXKVW010000683.1, read on the forward strand.
AAGACACCAATGCCAGATATTGGCCCACTCAGCACAGGTAATTAGAAAGAAATCAAATTTAATACGGATCCACCCCCTATCTAAATACAATGTATCTTTTTACTACAGTATTTAAGCAAAGACAATCTGAGTAACTGAGTGTATCCCGACAATGCTGGATTAATCCAGTTAAACTGAAGGAGGCCCCACTTTCCCTTCTATTCCCGCACTGTTTTAGCTGTTTCTATGCCTGGATGGCTGGATTCATCCAATTTCTCTCAGAAATTAAACGGAGGAGGTTTAATTGGAATATTTTGAGCAAGTAGAGGACCAGAGGCGAGGTAATGGTAATGGCGTGATCTCTCTCCGGAGAGTAGATTAGCAATGTAAAGAGTACACAAGGAAAGAAACAGAGATGATGGAAGGAGAATGGAGAAGGCGTGGGGACAGATAATCAATCTCTCTCTCTCTCTCTATAATGAGAGCTTGTTCTCGGCTGGAAACAAAGTATCCTGCTATAGTGCTATGGGAAAAAAAAAAGTGCAATGGTCTCACACTTTCTCACTGCCTCTTCCCCTTTTATCTCTCTTCTCTCTCTCTTTCTCTCTCTGTCTCGATCTCAAACAATCGTCCGTAGTTCTGGCATCGTATAAAATGCGAAAGTATGCTTCCATATATAAGAAATTGACAACTATGCCTGTGCAAAAGATCATATGTGGCAACATCATATGTGTCTGCGTGTAATGAGTTATAGTCCTAACATGATGCAAGCATAGTGACAAATCAATTATTCGGGTTCGGTTCGGCGAGGTCAAAAATTCGTGACTCGGGAATAATTCGGGTATAATTCAGAAATGATTCCGTATTATTCAGATGAGAGATCTCAGTTTTGTAAGGGAGCAAAAATAAAAAATAACTAAAAAATAAAATTCTGGAAAAAAATTGGGAATAATTCGAAAAAATTTGTAAAATTCGGAAAAAAATTTTGTAAAATTTGCGAATTATTCGGAAATTATTCGGTCAAAGTTCGATCAACCGAACAATTCAGCGTTCGGTTTAGCATCACCAAAAAACTGAATAATTCGCTAATAATTCAGGAATTATTCACGAATCTTGTCACTATGGATGCAAGTCAATCGAGCTTTGAGTTGATTGACTGTAGTTTATGATTTAATTTATTTAGATGCTGCTTGAATTCAATTTGAATTATAAAAAAAAAACAATCATCGAGCTTTGATTAATTCAAATTCAAAATTTTCACAGCCTATCTTCGCTCAACTAATATTCATTTTTTTCGAGTATTTTGTTGATTTTATGATGAAATTCGAAAAAAGTTATATCTATAATAATTAATTTTGAAAAAAATTATAATTTCTTCATCTTTGGAAATATTTCCAAATTTTTAGAATACAAACGCCGTGCTTTAATTTTATATCCCGTTCCAATTAATGCTTGATGAGCAAAAAAGAAACAATGATATTGAGAACGAGATATAAAAGAATTTTTGGAAATTGGAAGTTAATAAAATAAAATTTTAAATATAACAACAACGACCAATCATGTAATAGGCACAAATCATGTCCATATTATACCTTTATAAGACGAATCCACCCATGAACCAAATCATTTTTCAAAAAGAATAATATACAAGGAGACAAAGTCTCTATTTACTTCCAATTTAGCAACGTTTTTAAGCTATTTTGTTTTCAATAAACCACACGTAAAACAACTAATTTCAAAGACAATATTTATTAACTTTTTAAATAGATATGGACCTTATGATGTAATGTGAACCGTAATATATATGTCGTTAGAGGCAGATACATAAATTTTAAGAGAAAAGGTTTCTATACCCAATACATTTTACCCAGTTTTTACCCATGCTATCCAGTCCGCCTTCCAAATAGCTTTTAACGGTTCTCCCAAATCTCTAATATTTAAGCCCTACAGCACCTAAGGCGTTGGACCCCACCATCAACCTTATCCTACTAATTCTCATCGTTTTCTTCTTTCTTACCGATGCTTCCTTTTAAATCTCTAATAATTTTTCAAACTCTCTCTCTCTCTCTCTCCTATTCTCTTTCTTTCTCAACCCCTTTTCCTTTTCAATTTCTGATTTATCCTCCAATCTTTCCTCCTAAACTTGATCTTTCCTCTGATCGGCCGATGGCGTCATGGAATTCGCCCGATCCTCCTCCGAGCGACGCGCGGCGACAACGACAAAGTACTAGATCTAAACCCTAAAATCGGCGGCAGCGACAACGACGAAGTACTGGACCACTTGAATAATGAAGAAGGTGGCAGTGGCGGCGGACTACAGCTTCGACCCTCTCGGAGCCGATTTAATGTTGATTTCAGATCTCAATTTCCTTGAATATTGAAGTGGTTTTGAACCATGACTTCAATTTTTCTTTGATTCCAGGCCTAAAAATCATACACTCACGATATTGCAGCTCAAACTTTGGTCCAGGTATGATTGATTGACTTTCTTCAATTTAATTTTGATTGATTTGAATTTTTTTGAAGGATCTGAGTGTTTGAATTTTTGAATTAATTTTTTCTCAGGATCTGATTTTCTATTATTTTGATTTTTGACCTAATGCAAATGTCTATTTGCTCATTCTTTTTCTTCAAATCGACTATCTGTAGATCGACGATATGTATATTTTTTCGATTTCTCCAGCGATAGCCTTTGTCCCGACCAAATCACGCTTCTCCCGACTATTTATTGATTTACATCATTGATGTACAGTATATATTTTTTACAGTATTGGATCATTATGTTACAGTAATATATTATTATGTTATAGTATTGGTTTACATTTGTTACAGTATTTGACAATAATTGATGTACAATATTGGTTTATATTTTTTACAGTATTAGATTATTATGTTACAGTATTAATTTGCATTTGTTACAATATTTATTTACATTTGTTACAGTATTGGATATTTCTGCTTTGGAGATACACTATTACACAATATTTATTTACATTCGTTATGTTACAGTATCGGAGGTTTAACTTGAGTTCAGCGAATTTAGTAAGTTGTTAATCCATAATCTCGCTGTTGTTTGATCTTCTTTTCTGAATTTTTGGAGTAGTTTATTATTGATTGTACGAAATTAGATTTGAATTTTTGTTTTTGAAGAATTTTTTGTATCAATTGCATTTCAAAATCTAGATCTTGTCTTCAGACTGTGATTATTACAGCATATGTGCTATTTGTTACATGATCCACTCCGTATAAATTACAGTATTTCCTTAAGTATGTTACATTATTTGTTCAGTCCTCTAAGTTACAGTCTGCAATTACATTTTTTATTCAAGATTGTGCAGTATTTGTTCACATCTGTTACAGTATTGTTTTATATGTGTTGCATTATTTAAGTCAGTGTTCTTGCATGCAAATTTAGTGTATTCATGTTTGTTAAAGTATTTATTTATATCTGTTACAATATTGTTTTATATGTGTTGCATTATTTAAGTTAGTGCTCTTGCATGCAAATTTAATGTATTCATGTTTGTTAAAGTATTTATTCATATCTGTTACAGTATTTTTATTCCTTTGTTACATTATATGTTTGCATGTTTAACATATAATTTTGTTTTTGTTCAGCTGGTTGAGGTCGTTCTGCAGGTGATGCAATTTGAAACACCTGTTGCTCACCCTTAGTTTTTCATTTCCCCTTACACCTCAGTAATTTTTTATTCTCTTTTTGTATTTTCATTTACATTTATTTGCTACAGTTCTAGAATTTGTTGTAGTATTGTACATTATTTGCTACAGTTATGTTAGGCATTTGTTACATTATTTCATTTCATATTTGATAGTACTGTACAGTTTTGATTTTCCTTTGTTACATTATTTGTTCATATTTATTACAGTATGTTCTCTTGTAAAATGCAGATCTTAATGCACACATACACAGAGAAACAGGCGGTGATGGCTATTCCTCAATTGTCTGGCCAACAGTTTGAGACAATCAAATGGCTATTTGTCCCTGTGTGTAAGAAGAACCACTGGGAACATTGTGTATAAGTATTAGATAAATATGTTACAGTATTTATTTACATTTGTTAGATTATTTGTCTCCAGTTGTTATAGTATTGGATACTGATTGATGTTCAGTTTTAGTTTAATTGTCTACAGTTGAGACAGTTTTCGACACTGGTTGATATTCAGTATATCTGTTACAGTTTGTTCCTATATTTGTTACATTATTTGTCTACATTTGTTACAGTATGTTGATACTGATTGATATACAGAATGAGTTAATTTGTTACAATATTTGTCTATATTTGTTACATTATTTGTCTATATTTGTTACAAAGTTATGTTTATAAAGTTTTTTTTTGATATTTTTGTTGTTTTATAGTTGTTATGGTAATTGTTACAGTTTACATACTTCATTGCTGTAGTATTTCTTGTTACAGTTTTGATACTTTATTGTTACAACTTTTCATAATGTTGTGTTACAGTATTTTGGAATATAGATTTTGTCGTTATTTTTGCACTTTACGCAGCTGTTTTTTACTATATTCAATTTCATTAGTTTGAATCCGTAATTTTACAGATTATTTAATTCAAAAAATGAAAAAAATGATGAATTTAAAAATAAATAAATAATAATAATAATCAAAACTTCTAAAACGATATAAATTTAAAAAAAAAATTAAAAATTTCTAGAAGGGGGAAAGTACACAAGTGGGCAGATTCTTAAGTAAAACAAGTACAGTTAACTGTCATTAACTGTCATTAACTGTCAAAGTACAACAATTTTGAAAGTACAAAGTACACCAAGTACAAAGATGTTGCAAGTACAAAGATGTTGCAAGTTGCAAGTTGTTATTTTTTACAAAATTTATCTCATCTTTTACAGTATTTTGTAATGTTTGTTACGGTATTATTACCTTATTGTTACAGTATTTTTCAGCGTCAAATGACAGTTGGTTTGGGTAAAAAGTGGGTACAAATCCTTGGATACAATTAGAAGGGTCCAAATTTTAATACTTATGCGTGATTTTTTTTGCAAAAAACGTATGCATGATTTTCAATATAATATAGAATAAAATTGATTTACGCAGAGTGAAAATTTTATACGATTGATCTCCATAACTTGAAAATTTGTCTTAGTCCTTCTATGTCGTGAGCTGGTGATTGCAAAAGAACTTATTATATATATGAAATTGCTAATATGCTACGTGTAGCATAGAGGGCCTCCGTGCAACGGCTCAATATTTGAGTTTTTAAAATTCTAACGGTCGATCCGAAGAGTTCAACATAATCTCAAAAGAACTGTTTTTAATATTTGAGTTTTAGAATATTTTTACTATTTTTTTAGGTAGGTACAAAATCACTTGATCTGAAAATTAGTACCATTCAGATCAAGTGATTTTCTACCTATCTAAAAAAATAGTAAAAAAAATCTAAAAAATGTAAAATTTGGTTTGCAAGTACATATTCATATGAAGATCATGCTAAACAATTCGGATCGACCGTTAGGATTTTAAAAACTCAAATATTAAGTAAGAATGAAGGTATAATCTTACTAATTTTAATGCTATAGAAAATGCAATCCGATTTCAAACTCATAATCTTTAACATGAAATGTGCTATTTTTTTGTCACTGTATTAAAGATCGGTTCATAAAAGAATTGAATATTAAATAGATCAAATCCATGATTGACTTACAAATGTGTTCAATGTCCCATGATTTTTTTCCCCATGACAATACATCATATGGAAAGCACCATGCTCTGTATGACTGTATGGCGAATGAAACTTTAGTCAGACATGCTCCTAGCATCCTAGTCTATTATCATGTTACATAATTTATTTATTTTTTTCATTGCAACACCATGTTACATAATTTCTACATCTTATGTATGGAACAAACTTGGGTCCGATGTCTATCGGACTCAAATTGAATTCGATGGGTTTTAAAACCGTCAGATCCTCTTTAAGGTCTGTGTGCATTGCTTTAATGTCCGTGTACATTTTCTTCAATATCGGTGCGCACGAATCTTAAAGAGAATCGGACATTTTTGGAACTCATCGGACTCAAATTTGAGTTCAATGGACATCAGACCCAAGTTTGTCCCCTTATATTTGTGGTTATAATTTCATTTTATGCCCTCTTAATTTTAGCACTTAATTATCTTGAGCTGAATAATTAATTAATTAACTCCAACGAGAAGAGATCCACTTACAATATTTGTACAAGTTACAACATCTTAACAATTTGATTTTGTGATTTTTTAAGTCCAAACAGTTGATTAAAACCGTTCAACGTTATCTCTATATTAAAATATGCTTGGAGATCAAATTTTACATTTTTATTTTATTTTATTATTTATTAAGTATTTACAAAACTGTTATTTTAAGACAATTTTGGACAGCTGAAAAATAACAGTTTTGTAAAATACTTAATAAATAGTAAAAAAAAAATGTAAAATTTGATATTTAAGCACATTTTAATATAGAGATCATGTTGAATGGTTTAGATCGACTGTTTGGACTTTGAAAATCGCAAAACCGAATTGTTGTAAGATGTTGTAAGTGGATCCCTCATACACCAGTATATAATTTTTTAGTGATGATCATGCACAAGGTTTTACAAATTGGTCCTTAAACTTTAAACAAATTTTCTTTCTTGGGTTACTTCGTTGAGTTACTCTAAGAAAAATAAAGTAAAAAATCCAACTTAATAATTTCTTGCTTGATTAATTTTACCTCCGAATCAAAGTATCAATTTATCATGTTTGCATTGCATTGTAATTTGTGTGGTAAATTTTGAGAAGCGACCGGTTTATGGGCGGTAGCATGATACAGGTCAGTATCTGTTCGATGGTGTCCTCCTCTAGATCTCAATTATAATTAGGTCTCTATAGGAGGCCCGTGGGGCAAAGAGGAGGGAACGACATGCATGCATTGACAATGATATGGAATATATTAAAATTTAGGTACTAGATTCGAAATTTCAATTGGGGATGGTTTGATAGGCATCGCATCAAATTTGATTTGATATTTGATCAGAGTTATTTGATTCACATCAGTTTGTGCATATAGCTTTAAAATTTGTACATATTAAGTGCACACAAATTTTAATGCAGATCGGACAGCTCTAATTTAACATAGGACTACCTTTCATTCTTTATAAATATTAAAGAGTTAGATAACTTGATTTCCATTTTTTTTTTTATAATAGTGGTGTATTACCACCTGTTTCATTAGAAACGAGGATTCTTTTTACAAAAAGGATCCTACAATTACTCACAGAATATAAAGTAGCTGAGGATAGAGTTCACTAGTTGTTAAGCAACTAAGGATTATCTAAGAAGGTAATATCCTGGGATATGAATAGTATTACAGCTAGGATTACAAACACAGACTTATTATATGTAGACTATATGGAGCACTAAGTAGCCTGAGATGCAGCAGCAGAACTGGCAGAGGAGGAGCTAGTGTGTGAAGTAGTGGAGGTCATTAGTCATAGTCTAAATGCAATTTATACTATCTTGTCAAGGGAGCACTTTGTCTTCGAACTCTAGTTTTTGAACTGTTGTCAAGTTTCGTTAGCCCCAATCTCACCACTATTTACGAGTAATTCTTCACACGAATTTTCTGAATTGCTTATCAAAGACGTATGGAGAACATTGACATTATGTAAACAAAACTATGTATGAAATGACGTATAAAATGATAAAGCGCAATAGAAATTCAAATCATAAAAGCAAAACAAAACATAAATGAATAAGTATTAAAACATAATTAAGAATCCAAGTACAGCTCTCACTCTAGAGATAAAAAGTTTAGCTTCTCTCTCATGGCCATGGTAACAAAATAAATAAATAAAAAGAACATAAATACAACTCAATTGAAGGTGGAAGAATCTCCAATGCCTCCTAATGAGTTGACTTCTGCCCCCTTAGATGATTTCTCCGCCACTCGACCTTTAATGGCTATATCTTATTTATCTAAGTAACTCTCTAACCTAATCTAACTATAAGGATTACTATGACTACGATTGATACATAAAATTATGTCTAAAGGGGTATTTATAGCCTTCATATATAGTGATGGGAGTAGTGGAGATAATGGGAAACGTGGATTTGCCCAATATTGGTCAGGAATATCTAAAAATAGTGCGGTCTATCAACAATACATGCCTTCTAAATAATACATAATAGAAAGAAAATTTAGCGAAAAACAAAAACACTAAATCTTTGAATTTTACATAATTTAATAGCCAAATAGTACATGTCAAACAACCAAACAGTATAAACTATAGACAGAGAAGGAAAGAGATAGTCAATAAGTTAGGGTCAGCTGGGTCCTTTGCAATTTTGACTTGAGTTGAATCCGGTTAGGATTGAATGTAGCATGAGTTCATGTAACTAGAATTTGTATTGAGTAAGTTGGGGTCTGCTCATACTCAGTTCATTAGTTATCGAGCGAGTTGATAATAAACGAGTTATGAACGAATTACAAGTTATGAACTATTTTCCCGCTCCTATGTGTATGTGGTATCAATTGTGTGGCGTTTGGAAATAAGTTGTAAGAGGTGGAAATCATGTTGTATTCTTGTGTGCAAATACAGGTCGCACAACTTGTTTGGAGAGATACCACATATAAGGCACGTGAGATGGGTTGACTACTACGTTCAGCACATATCGTGTTGCATCACGTGAAAAAGAGTTGGAGAAAAGAGAGTAATAATAATTGTTAGATCGATCACAATTAACATTTAGTATAATGACAAAAACATACATTTTTTTAAGTAAAAGATTATGGGTTCGAAATTCTTATGAAAGAATTTTTTGTTGTAATAATAATAATAATATGGGTATGAATTCGAAAATCATGGACCTCCGTCTCTTTCTAAAAAAAAATTGTTAAATTAACAAAATTAAATGAAGAAAGAAAACATGCGATCTCCATAGAGAGTATTATTTTTTATCACCAGACTAATATATTATACTTGTATAATTGATACATGTCAGAATTAGTGAATCAACCTGTCAAAATAACACAACCTCCTTTTAAAACTCTCCAAATTTATATTTGGAGGAATAAATTTTTGATGTTTTTTTTTATTATATTTAATGCAATCCTTCTAGAGACATTGCTCAACCTCTCACAATTAGCATTTCTAACTAGCTTACATAATTTGACAATATCTTCCAAAAAAAGAAAAAATAAAGTGTGTTTTCCTTATTAATTATCAACAAAAACACTAAACACAAACATTTATTTCATTGTACAAGGATCATGCAACTTAATTATCTCATAAACTAATAATATCCCAATAGAAACCGTTAAACGCTAACCAACATTTACAGCCTTTATCCCGAAACAATGGAGAGGTTAACAAATCAAAAAAAAAAATTCCCTCTTTAATCCTTCGATCATATAAGTTTTTGTGCGTGCATATCTTGTAATTTGTCATTGCTTTGGGACACGCGTATCGTGTCCCCCCCTAATTTTTTAATTTTATTATAACCTTCTACGTATGTTTTAACTGAATGGAAGGTGACTGTGATTTGGGAGATCAGTTTGGGTCCGATATCTATCGGACTCAAACTGAGTTCGACGAATTTCATAACCGTCTGATTGGCTTTAAGATCCGGGTACGTCACTTTAATATCCGTATGTGTTTGCTTTAATATCTGTGTGCACGGATCTTAAAGCAAATTGGACGATTATGGAGCTCGTCGGACCCAAACTGCTCTCGTGATTTGGGGCTATGGGATTTGATAATTTCTTTGTTTTTTTTTTCTTTGGCTTTGAAAGGAGATTATTTGCTGCTGCTTTTTTTTGGATATTCGCTTCGGAAAGAGAATGGAAGCATTGGTTTTAGGAGGCACGCCATATAAACCAACACTGGTGTTAATTATTTCGAGAGCTCGTGCACCGGGTTGATTAATATTTTATTATGATTAGTTTACTTCTTTTTTACTGAAAATTAAACAAAGCTAAATTTATCATTATTTTTTTTACTGAAAATTAAAAAAAATTGCATCATCAGTTTTTTTATTTTGTTTCTCTTGAGTGAAAGGAACGTTTTTTTTTTCATAATTTTTTTGCTGAAATTAAATTTTAAACTTGAATCAATATAATGGAAAGCAAAGCCTTAAGCACAATTCTATTTGAAGGTATTATTTTTCTTATATTATTGCTATAATTGGTACTATGAACTACGAAGTAATGTAATTCTAGAAAAAATACGGGCCTATTAGGCCAGATTACTGTTTCTGTGGGAAAAAAAAATTCAGTTGAACTGAATTTTTTTTTCCCATGTGAACAGTGATTTTCAGTTCAATTTCTATGCCCATGTCCAAACCTGTGTGTCCGCCAAACAGCCCTGCATGAAAACCTTTGGCTTGCTACTGCCCACAGTATCATTGTTTTAATAAGGCAATAAATAAGAATAGAGAATTAAATTAAGGCATGACTAAAAAAATTAAATTAAGAGGATTGAATCATAAAATACATAATATGTGGCAGCGGAACTTAAAATTCAAGTCTTCAGGGCTGCACAAAAAATTCGTAGTTTGTGATTCGATTCGAGATTGATTCGAAAAAGTTCATAAAAAGTTTGATTCAAAATAGTTCGGAATTAATTCAAACCAAACTCAAACTGGACCTGGTTCGTGAACTATTCTTATTCGAATCTCAAAGTAACATGAACTATTGATTTCCGCTGATCACTTATGTACGCTAATGACTTAAAAGTTAAAATATAGGACCGCTCAGTCATAAGTCATAACTTATAAGTCGTAATTCTTGCTCTCAGTTCTGAAACCTTAGAAGGCTTTCACCTTTCGCTTTCGGTGACTACAATCACTCTTTCTTGTCGTAAAAAAGTTCATAAATGATTCGAAATTGAGTTTGTAAATAATTTGATTCGAAATCAATTCAAACCAAATTTAGTTTGAAATTAATTCAAATCAAACTCAAACTGGGATAAATTCGATTCGGTTCAATTCGTTTGCAGCCCTATTCACGACTGCTAAATAAAATTTTAACCACTGAGTTATAAGCAGGTATTTATCGTTTTATGAGGAGAATATAAAAACTACATAATTAAATTATTAAATTTAAATACACATAATTAATTAATATAAACTTATAGGGATGACTAAGCATTTTGTCAAGCATTCATCACAGTAAAGCAAGTAGCTAGACAAACATAATTTCTCCACAGAGAAAAATTGCCTCCTCAAGCAATTGCATTCCTCCTAAATCTACTGGCAAACTATGAATGTTATCAATGGCAATGTAGGCTACAAATCGGTACCGGTTTGCGGTTCTAGAGACAACATGAGGTTTCCATTGTTTGGATCTATGAATCTGCTCAAGGGACAGAGTGCAATCTAGGGATGATTTAAGGCTACTTTAATTGTTTATTACATCAAAAATGGCAATAATGCATGCATGGGTGCACTGGTTTAGGATCTTGCTTTAACTTATCTATATATGGGACCACACCACACACAATTTAAAATTTAAAATAAAATTGTTCAAAAATCCAAATTGCAATAGCGCATACATTGTCTCCAGTTTGTATTAGAATGGATACCTCCTTTGATTGGCAGTTCTGGAATGCCATATCACTGTTTGTCTGGCTTTATTTAATATAAGCTCGAGAAAGAGTTATTACGATAAGTGGCGTAGTCAGAATTTTTATCAGGATTAGGAAAAAAATAAATTATTAAAAAATAGTTATTATTTTTTATTTAATTACTATTTTTAATAAAAAATTAAAATTGTTAACACACTCTTTCTTAAAAATGAATTTTTTTTTATTTCTAAACAGTTTGGTAAAAAAAGTCACATTAAAAATTATTTTTTTTCACTATACTTTGTGATTAAGATAATTTTTGTGATAGTTTAAAAATAAATGGATTCACTGTATGTTAAAATCATCAAATAGCAAGGCACAATGGTCTGGATTGAATGTTAAGGCTAAAATAATTTCTAGATGCTCCTGATTCTCTATGTACTAATAATTATTTCTATTTTTATACTTAAAGGACCAATACTTCAAGTCTATTTAGAAAGAAGCATCCAATAATCTTTCTTCTCTAAAGAGTCTCGTTCGCTTTCTTTCCAAATCAACAAAACTTATTTTTGTAAAATTCAAAATTAACACAAAAAAATACCAAATCAAGCCACAGTTAGAAGAGAATCGACGTAGGGGTAGGCAATGGACCGAAATAGTAGAGAATGACCTAATTTTATACAGATTTATAGGTAATTTTCAAAATTCAGGCGTAGGCAGTCACCTACCCCTGGTCCATGCTAGCTCCGCCTCTGATTACGGTCGAAGTATGTTATAGAAATGAAGTCGAGATAAATCATGCAACAAAAAAAAAAAATTAAATATAACTACTGCTAAATAGATATCGAAGTTCATGAGAATTCTTATATAGAAAAATATATATATATATTTTTATATTCAATGAAATGTATCTTAATCAAAATTATAAATTTGCATTTTAAGTAAAAAAAATATTTTTTCTTACAATTAATTAAGATATTGTTTCCGTATGAGAAGTTGACAAGTTGTACACTCGTAGGTTTAAAATTTTATATTTGCACTTGAGACACCTTGAAGGTTTTAGCAATTAATTAATATTTATTAAGTATAAATACAATCACTACAATAATTAATCATATTCAAATTATTTAACATTTACTTTTTAATTAACTATTGTATTTCTGTATGCAAAATTGTTCTCTAAAGATAACATAATTTTAAGAGAGCATGGGGTGATTAAGCTACTCCCAACATTTCCAATTTTTTTGATGATGTATATAGAAATTCAACTAAAATTTGTATTTTTATATATTAGCCGACCCTATGTAAAATTAAAAAAAAAAATATAAAAGACTTCAATGTAATGTTTTTTTTCCCACGTGAACAGTAATTTTTAGTTCAATTTCCGTGCCCATGTCCATTCCCAATAACCTGCCGAACAGGCCCTAATTAATTAATTCTCTTCTCAGATTCATAACAATGAAGCTCAAAACTTTCGTCCAACTAATTCAAAACATGGTGCATACCTCATTACTGTTTCTTATGCATATCAAATTTATTTATCATTTAATCAATTAATTTCTTACCCCTCTTTTTCCTTCTATTACGAAAAAGGGAGAGAGAGAGAGAGAGAGAGAGTCACAATTAGTGGATTAATTTTTTCAATTTTCTGAAGTTCGATTTAATTATCTAGGCCGTATTACTTAACTTGTTGTCACTACTTAATTGTTATTTACTAAAACTTTTAAATAAAAGTTAATTTTTGTATTTTATAATAAATTGTGAACAATCATATTATTTTGTGTTATATAAATTTTGATTTTTATGAGAATATTTTTCAAAAATATACTATATTTGATTGGTTAGCCTCTCCATACTTAAGTTGAGTTCCCCCTGACTAGAGAGAGGGGGGTGTCCGACGTCCATCGGACCAGAACAGTGTTCGATGGGTGTCCGATACCGTCCGATTTACTTCAAGATCCGTGCGCACGCATATTAAAGCAAAAGACACGGATATTAAAGTCATGCGCACAGATCTTGAAGTAAATCGGACGGTATCTGACACCCATCGAACAGACTCTGGTCCGATGGGCATCGGACACCCTCCTGGTCCCCCTGACTAAAACATGAGAGCAGTTTGGGTCCAATGTCCATCGTACTCAAATTTAGGTCAGATGGGCTTCATAACCGCCCAATATGCTTTAAAATCAGTGCAAACAGATATTAAAGCAAACTCACACGGATATTAAAGCAACACGCACGGATCTTAAAACATATCAAAAGGTTATAGAGCCCATCAAACTCAGTTTGAATCCGATAGACATCGGACCCAAATTGCTCTCCTAAAACATTCCTTTGCACGGGGTGAACTATTTTTGCTACAAAACGGAGAGGAAACAGAGACTTCCGAACGGGCCCTGCTTTGCTCCCTCATTTGAAAACTGGTAAAGAATTAGAAAAAAAGGGCGACCTCCAATCATGATCATTAATTAGTAAAAGAGATTAGTTAATTTAATGGGAAGTATAAATTAGTCTTTCGAGGCGGGATCCTTCGACTAACCAATGGCGTTGCCATATGGCATGGGAGACCGTGCAGGAGGAGTACCAGATGTTATCAGATCTTGAGGGGCCCTTCGGATCTTCTGTTGCATCCACTGATTTCACATTGTGCGACGGGTCATTGGTTTACAGGCGCACGCATATCTAAAAATAAAAGGATGGAAAAATAAAATTAACATTTATTATAAATGATGACGCTATTCACAGAAATAAAGGTAACACAGATTTCTCAAACTTTGAGAGTTTTTATGGAAAATCTAGATCGTTCAAATACGTATTGAACGAATTTCAACACATAGATAACACTGGCCCACTGAGCTTTCTCCGAATAGACACCGTACACAGGGGCAGAGTCAGACTTTCGAACTATGACGGTAAAAAATATATGAGAGCCAATTATATAAAATATAAATTTTTCGTGTAGAGAATGGAGATAATTTTACCGTAACATGACATTTTACTCTAAATTACATACAAAATCATATATAAATATAAAAAAAAGCCCTATGCATTTGTTCTTCTTACCTCTGCCTATGACCGTACACATCGGTCACGCAAAGTTGAGATATCTTATAGGATACGCACTTGTCGTAGACTAGGGTAGACTCTTGGGACCTGTTCGGCAACATGAGAATTTTTAATATGGGAACGAAAATTTTAATTTGTCACAATCAAAGTAATTCAACTCATAAGAAATTTTTTAATACAGGTGTTCAACAAATGTATGGAAAATTTGATAGGATGTTGGTTTTTTTTTATTTTTTTATAAAAGATGTAATACTAAAATTAAACTATATTAATTAAGTGTATTGATAGCTTGATACTAATCATTATACTTTTAAATTATGTTTTGTTTAATTGTTTTTAGATTCATGATCGATCAATTATTATTATAATGTTGAAATGCAATTTAAAGTTATTATTAGTTTTGTGTTTCAATTTTTGTATCTATGTATTTTAAACTATTTTTTCTTAATTACAATTTTAAATGAGCGAATTAAAATTAGCTTAATCTGTTAAAATTAAGTGTTGCTAGTTTAATTATCCTTGTTTAATTAATTTCTTGTATTATTATTATGTTGTGTTTGTTTAATTAATTTTTGTCTGGGCTTGTTTAAATTGTGTTTCTGTTATTATATTATTAAATTGTGTTTGTTTAATTATAATTGTTTATGGAAAAACAAAATAGCTTCAAAGTAAATTTGATTTTGAAAATTATGATTAGTATATAAAATGAATAAATTTCACGATTAAATATGATTTCAACTATTGTAATAAATAATTGGAGCATTATATAGTTAATTTAACAAGCTTAATCATTGTTTTATAACGATTATTAGACTCTTTAATTTTGTCCTTTTTATTAAAGTATATATCTAAGGATTTGACTGGACTCTCAATTGAGACAAAAATACTCAGATGAAATTAGCTCCGCCAATTGGGTCCAATTTGAATGGTAAATTTATAAGATTAATGAAGCAACTCAGTGACTCCGCCAATTGGAAAAAAAAAATGGACCTCTGACTGAATGTTTTTTTATCCTATATAAATTGAAGCCGGTTGGGTAATAAACCTTTCTAAGAAACTAAAATGAAAAATAAAATTGTGTTGCTGAACAGAAGCATGGTAACAGTACCGATGAAGTCATTTTTCCTAAAAAAACACGGTAATTGAAGCTACCGAACATGCCCTTAAGGTGTGTTTGGTTGGAGTGAAAATAGATTATTCTTAGAATAAGACTATTCAGAATAGTTTGTTCTTTGTTTGGATAGGGTTGAATAGCTAGAATAGGGAATTCAAATCTTTTGTCTTATTAGAATAACTTATTCTTACAAAAAGTTAAATTTGACTATTATAGTAATAAAACAAATGGTAAGAGAGCTATTTTAGTTATTTTTGTTTTACAACCAAATATATCCTTAGATATGATTTTATTGACATCCGTAATTTTACTGAATACCACATCGACTCCCTTAAACAATATTGTATTGATTACGGATGAAAGATGAAAGAACAAGTAAATAATCTGCAGTGGTACAAGACGGAACTAACTCCGCTGCTTTTCAAATAAGAAAGCAGGATCCTGCTTTTCCAAATCTAATCATTCATCTGTGTTGAAATTCGTACATGAAAAAATTCAATAGTTAGATTTGGAAAAGCAAAACCTTGCTCTTCTATTTGAAGAGCAGCGGAGTCAGATCCGGTACAAGATTTAGTAAAATATTGTACCGATTACAAAGTTGTTGCAGACTGGAGCGGCTCTATACAAGAGAGCTGTTGCAGTCTGCACCGATTTCTGATTGTATGTTATTTTTGTATATGAATAATTTGATGTGGTGGATTTGATTCATTTTGAATGCTACAAGAAAAAGAAAAAAAAGATCTGGTTTTAATGTCCGCTTAAATTACAAATGTGAATTGTTTCTCGAGCAAAGTTGATAAGAGACATGGATCCCTAGCATAGCCTATAAAGTTGATAACCAAATTTATAAAATTAAATTCAGTTTTGCTATAAGAGTATAAGAGGAAAACTCAATTGCTGTGAATAGCATAAGGTCTTCCGTGCTACGGTCTCAAAAACATATCATATAGATTTTTAACTTCAATCTAAGTACCTCGATAAATTGGTTATATAATGAACTTGTATAATACTATTTTTTATTATTTTTGAATTTTCTTACTATTTTTTATGATTTTTAAAAGATGATAAAAAAATTACTTAAAATATTAGCAATTTTATTTTATTTTTAAACTATTTTTTGCCATCGTTCATAAATTATAAATAATAGTAAAAAAAATTCAAAAATAATAAAAATTAATATTCTACAAGTTCATTATATAACTAATTTTAAAATGTATACAATAAATTTTTAAAACCTTTAAATAAAAAGCCTTATACTATACCACCTAAGTTCTTTCTTAAGGAAAAAAAAAATGCGGCCCCTTGTTTCGGTGACTAACACTATGATCGGAAACAATGGAGCATGAGAAATGAGTTCATTTCGTTAGAAAAGAAATGAATAGAAAAAATTTTGATTGAAAATTTCTGATCGGAATCCATATACAAGCTAGACGAATTCATTTTCAAGAGGAAAAAATTCACCCATCATATTCATTCAATTTACAAAAATTGCCATTGTTAGGGTTGCAGCAAAGAATGAAAAATGAGTGCTAAATTGAAAAAATAAGGTACATACTAAAGAGGGATAGAAGTTCCAAGAAGAAATTTTACCTCGTCGGAGCTTCTAGCGTGAAGAAGAGAGACTATTCACCTCCGTTCAGTTGAAGAAGGAAGAGAGAAACGAAGAGGGCAGATACGCCTTCTCACCAGCGAACAGTCGATTCTCGCCAAATACCTTCGTTTTGAGTGGGATTTCCTGACGCGATTTGGAGGTCCAAAAGTCGCGTGGATTGAACTCTTTTCTCGCTTCTCCTCCGCTTCCGATCAGCCGCGAGATATGGAATTCTGATTCGATTTCGCATTTGACGCTCTCTTCACCTTTCCGATCAGAGTGTAAATGTGCCTCAGAGGATCAGAATTCAACTCAGCACTTCCCACGAGCGCTGAACTAGGGAATAGGGACGCAGCAAAGAAAAATAATGTTAATAAGGAGGTCCCTATGACTTTTATGGGCCCGTGGGCCATGTTGTGTTCAATCAAACAGGCGGACCCACTAGAGATCCAGAGCAAAAGATTTTAGTATTTTTACTATTCCTTTGGATAAGATCATTTACAAGGCTTAGTATATTTCTCGGCTGCTCATTCCCGATGCATTTACATTATTTACAGGGAGAGGAGGGTGTCCGATGCCCATCGGATCAGAGTCTGTTCGATGGGTGTCTGTACCGTCCGATTCACTTCAAAATCTGTGCGTATTACTTTAATATCAGTGCTGTTTGCTTTAATATACATGCGTACATATTTTAAAGTAAATCGGACGGTATCGGACACCCATCGAACACTGTTCTGGTCCGATGGGCATCGGACACCCTCCTCTCCCTTATTTACAAGGTTTAGGTTATGCTGGACCGTTCCACTGTTAAACAGTCATTTTTAGTTAAATTTTTTTACTCATGCTCATTCTCAATAACTTGTCGAACAGACTCTTAGTATATTTCTAGGCTGCTGATTCCTAATGCATTTACATTATTTATGTTAGGAATTATACTATATTTTTTATAATTTAATCTTGATTCTAAGGTTCACTTTATTTTCCTTTATGAACATCACTTCATCCTAAAATTCCTCCCTAAAAGAATTTTTGTTTTCCTAAAAAAATAAAATTGTTGACTTGTATAGCACCCTATTATTCGAGTGCAATCCTCTGAGATATCTCAACTTTTGCATGACTGACGTGTCCGGTGCCTATTAGGTGATAGCACAAGGCCAGTATTATTTGTACTTTGAGATTTGTGCAGAATATATCTGAACGGTTGAGATATTAAAAAACCACTCAAAGTTTGAGATATCTCAGACAATGCGAATTCCTGTTATCAAGACATAAATAATAAGAGACATAGATCCTTAGCATATCCTATAAAGTTGATAACCAAATTTCTAAAATTAAATTCAGTCTTACTAGTAAGGCTTAGTTGCTATTAGTGTTGGTCTAAAGGTACCTAAGTTGATTATATTTAATATTCACCATAAGTCTAAATATTTAACGTGTACGTAAGTTGTTCTTGGTGGAAACAAGAAAACTTAATAACAAGTGTACATAAAGTAAATATAAGAGTTAAGAGACACTTAACACGTGAGATGATTACGGAGTTCGGCACTAACGCCTACGTCTTTGGGACTTCGTGATAGGCCTCAGTAATATATATATTTTGGTCAGAGTTTTACCTTGTAAATTGTGTCAAATTTCTTATATTTTAGTTTAATTTAGAGTAGAATACATTCAAAAACCAAGTTACCGCCTTTTGAGGAATATCAGTTATTATATCATATTCTTTAGTGAAAAGTAGATCAATTCTAGAAAACTGAGGATGCAATTAAAAATGATAATTTTCTTGGTTATTTCAGATGTTCTAAATATCAACTCAAAGATTTCTTGTAATTCACCTTCATCGCAGAAAATGTTTGCGGAACTTAAACAGCAGAGAAGAACGATTTAGCGGTGGCACAACAACGAATCAATGCATTTCCGATGCTAAATTTATTATCAATCATGCCAAAGGCTCTCCCTAAAGATGCACATATAGATGCTGATCATGTTAACGAGGCGATCAGATCGAGCATGTGTTGCTAAATTTACAGGAGTTCTCACAAAAGAGGCCTTGCAATCTGAAGATATTGTCAATACACTACAAAAACTTGGCTTTGAAGATTCTTCAACTGCCCTCCCTCTCTCTCTTCTTTTCTCGCTTCACGGTTGCGGCCAATTTTTCTCAGCAAGTGCAGTTACCAGTGCAACAGCAGGGCAATTAACATTACTGTTCCTAAATCAAGGTAATTTATATACCATTTTGCTCTGCGTGGCAGTGTTAAAATTAATTGCATGATTGGAAAAACATCAAAGTTACACTACTTGAATTTTGTGTTTATTTCTTCTCTTGCATTCTCTTATAATCTGTTATATAAGTTACACTACCTTTGAGTGAGGCTATAGCACTATTCATGGTGCAAATTGGTTTGTACTATGGATCGATATCTCCATTTTCAAAGTCTAAATAGTTGATATTAACCATTAAACATGATCTCCATATGAAAATGTACCATGTAGATCAAATTTTATATTTTTTTTAATTTTTATACTATTTTTTTAGATAGGTAGAAAATCACTTGATCTTAATATTCTAGACCATATGAAGATATGTGAGTATATCTTCATATAAAGATCATATTGACCGTTTCCGATCGACAATTCGAACTTTGAAAATGAAGATACTGATCCATAGTATGGACCAATTTGCGCTATGCATAGTACCATAGCCTCACTCTTTACCTTCGGTTCGACATGGTAGTTTTAGAATTGCATAATTGGAAAAACTTTGAAACTTATACTACCTGTCGGGCAGATCCACAAAGGTTCAGAGATAGACAAGTGTCTATTCCTGAATTTAAGAAAAAAATTAGACCTAGTATATATTTATTCAAGTGTCAACTCCTGAATTTAAGAAAAAAAATTAGACCCAGTATATATTTATTCAAGTGCCTATTCCTGATTCATTGTTCTCTGGGCCCAGAAAAATTTAAACAGAAAGGCCCATACTCCGTTGAAATAAAAAGGTCGGTCCGCTTCGCTGGAAAAAATTGAAACCCGATAAAATAAAATAAAATAAAAGACTTCATGATTTATAGGGTTAATGTCTGCAAGGTGTTTGTAAAAATGCTTCAATGAGGACTAACATATTACACAAATGAACCTAGTTGAAAAATGAAGCCAAATTATAATGGAACTCAATTAGTTAATGGGTTTGAATCTCATTGGTTATTTAAATCCGATTAGTCATTAGTGCCATATCCTGACGGAAATCCTGGATCTGGATCTGCTCTGCATGTCTTAAAATTTTCTTATCTCGCACTGTTATATTCTGTTACATAATATCCGACGATTAGAGCTCTTTATACAGATCTGAAATTGGCTGTAATTAAACCATAAATTTTCGTACAATAAGGCAGAAAACAAAAAAACAGAGCTAAGAAACAGTAAGCAGTCACTGCATGTACCGTCTTCTTTAAAATGGTCATAACTCTCTACACCGTATATAGAGCTTTAGGTCCATAATTATACTCCTAAAACCGTTAAATATGCTTTCCTAAAACTCAAAGATTCAAGTGTAATATCTCAAGAATTCTCAACAGGTATTACTCGCAGCAGGGATCCTACTTCCTCGCTCCAATATCGGGGCAATGCAACCTCCATCTCCTCCTCTCCCATCAATTCCTCCAATAGCATTCAATCCTGAAACAACCCCTTCTGCACCAATGCAGCGGCAAAGGCCTGTCCAGTGGGACCCACTTAATTTCACCCCATTCTCGGGTGATGCGCTTTTTCCTCAGCCTACACGTACCTCCTCGCTCTGATGAGAGGTTTTCGCAGCAAGTGCCAGTGCCAGTGCAGATGACGTACCTCCTCCGACTAGCTTTGCCCCCTCCTGAACATTTTTTTGCCCTCCTCTGAATGTTTAATTGGTAATTCGAGTTAAATTTATAGTTAAAATTAAAATAAATTTTTTGAATTATGATTGGTAATTATAATTATAAGTCAGAGCATTATAAAGTATAAGTTAAAATATTATTTTTTTATCAAATACTTAATTAGTTAATGAGTTTAGTTAAATCTGATTAGCTATTTAAACTCGATTTGATATTTTTTTGCCTCCCTAACGAAAATCCTGAATCCACCATTGTCTGCACTCGAGTTGTTAAGAGACTAAAGAGGAGACTCAGACGTGCCTTGCAATGGGAAACAAGGAGCTAGCTCTGGAGCACTTGTATATATTGAAATCTGAGGATCAGTGATTGTCAGATTTACTAAAAATGTTGTTCATCATATAATTAATGTTTTGCTGCTGTTTCTATTATACTGTTGCTCCTATGTAGGATTCTGTCTTCATAATTAATTTTCAATGTATTGGATAAATCCAGGTAACAAAATATTTCTGTTTAGATCCGGACGTTCTGATTAGAATTTTGGCCAGTCGATCCAAAATGGAATGCACGCAGCCTCTTTAATATTCGTGTGAATTATGGTTAGACGGTCCAGATATAAACAGAAATATTATGTTACCTTAGCCCATAGGTGATGTGAATTCTGTATTGGATTTGCCTATGCATTATTAGTATGTTGGCATGAGGGATCAATTACGAGAGAACGATATATTCTTCTACCAATAAAGATATTTATCGAAAAAAAAAAGGTATGAAATAAATTGAATACTTGAGAATTTAATTAATGTTGTTAAAATGAATCCGACATTTCCTAGCTCATTCATGCCAAATTACCTCCATGAATTCTTCACAGATCTGATGATCATGAAAACCATCTCATAAACAAAATCATGTTTTTTTACAAAGTGTGGAAAGGACGAGGTGTCGAGCTTTGAATTTTAAGGTGCTTCTCCTATTTCAACAAATGACATCTCCATTCCTGTAACTCAAATGAGTTTCTAAATATTTGTTAACTACTTTTTAGAAATTAAGGTCTTTAAAATTTTTAACTCTCACATTTCTGAAATTAATTTTAGAGTTTCTATTAAGCCATGTCAGCAACAAATTAAAAAAGAAAATTAATCTGAGCCAATCATTTGGTCTTCATGGAGTTTAGAAACAATTTCATAATAAGAAACTCTACTGCATAGTTTCTAAATAAGAAACTCACTCATATCCCTGAAACTGAATTAGAAACTGCCACATCAAATTAGAAACTCTAATAGTTTCACGAATGTAGGTAAAGCAGGAAGTGGGCAGTTTATGATGTGAATAACGTCAAAATTCGATCTAATGTGCGTAATACATGTTTGATCCCGATTTTTTTATTAATAGAAAAATAAAACAAAAAATATCGATAATAATAAGGACGATTCTAACAAAATTCAAAATCTAAGAAAATCGCGATAGTTTATAACGTCCAGCGGACTTTATAAACCATAACGTCCAGATAATCAAAATTAATTAACTCTTAGTTAGCGACAACAGAAGAAAAAAAAAATAAAGAACGGAACATCATTAAGAATAACATCCAGATATCAACCAATATCAGAACCTTATTGGAACCAATTTTGAATAGCATGATTTACTGGACGTTATACTTGGTAACGTCATTTTTTTTTTCTCTGTTGCGGTAATTAAGCGTTAATTAATATGAATTATTTGGACGTTATGGTTTATAACGTCGAACCATAACGATTTTCTTAGATTTTATTTCTCATCAGAATCGTTCCCTATTGTATTAAAAACAACGGTGTTTGATCTGTGTGATAATTCATGTAGACGGATTTAGATCCTTGTAAGTTTTAAATCTAAACCGTCGTATGAATCTAAATTGTCCGTCCGATTTAGATTTGTAAAGATCGGACGATTCAGATAGGATATCCGATTTAGAATACGTTGGAACTGTACGTCCGTTGTAATTCTAGCCTTGAAGCTTCTGTCTGGTTTTTAAAAAAAAAACGCTCTCCATTTTCTAGAAAGGTTACTTCGCTTAGTTACAAATTCTTATTTTAAAAAAAAGGAATAAAATATTACCGAATAAACTTCATAGTTACTCGTGTTATTCTTGTTTTGCCTTGAATTGGACCAATTTCATGTACACCCACAAAAAATCTCAAAATCACGTATGTTCCCTTTAAAGTTCATAATATCATATTTATTTATTTTTAATTTCAAAAACTATCACTTTACCAATTTTTATTTTTATTTTCTATTGAAACTTACATTATATTTTTAAAGTTTTCATTTACCCTCTATTAAGAAAATGAAAAGTACTTAGCATGTGTAAATAAAATGTTCAATCTTCTAATTGATTTTTTTAGAGTTAAGTGGTCATTTTTACATGTATGACATACACCAAGTACACCTAAATACAACTGATTTATCAAGTTTTAAAATTTTACTAAGCTAATAAATTGTATAACAAAAATTCTATCAATGTGATTTCTCTTCTTCCATGTTATCTCAATATCTTCCTCAAGGAGTTAAAAAAGTTATGACATTTATGCATTTTTTAGATTTTCAACAATTATTTTATTTCCATACAAATAAGCAATAAATAATTTTGTTTTTCCCTTACCTAAAAGCATAGAAACAAGCAATAGACAATTTTGTTTATTCTTACCATAAAGTTTAAAAAATTCCCAATACAACCTCCCTAATAAAACAACAAATTCATAAGATTGCATAGTAGCTTCCTTCAAAAGAGCACTGAGAGTAGCAAAAAAAAAACAAAAACCTTTTGAGCAAATCTGAAAAATTTGAAACAAAGTTGAAGGAGATTAGTTACCATGTGATCTTTTGATAAACCACCACTCCTTTTACCACTCTTTCATTCAAATCTGGGTGTTATTCCAGCAAGAGAGAATTATACAAATACAAATGTATATCATTATAACTTCTTAAATTTAGATATTTCCCAATCAGAATTTCAAAATTAGATATTTTTTCCATCTTAACTAACTTATTTTATTAATATCCCCATTTTTTAATTTAACCACTTAAAAAAAAGACACTTTTGCCTTCAAAATACTGTGTTGCATTAATGTAGTTTTCTATATTTGAGTTAGACTTTTGTCAAATTTGTCAAAGTATAATTTGAGAATTTGTGGCACGAATTCCCTTTCTTTTCTTTTTTCTTTTTTTACATTACCTCCAAAAGAATAATCAATTTCATAATTGACTAACAACAGGGGGGGAATGTAAAAAATAAACAGCATATAGAACATAATGGGGACACCGTTCTTGGAGATGCATAGCATAACTGCAAATGGATCTTTTACCAATTACAACCTTGCTTCCTTTCCTCTTCCCCTTCTGATGAAACCAAGTATAGAAATGTATCTGTAACGGCTATATGGCCATGTATTTTTTTTTTTGATGAGATATGGCCATGTATTTGTATAAATAGATCTGTGTATAATTTATAAACTAAGAAAAAATATTCAATACAGAAAAACAATTAATTCAATTTAATAATTTTTCAAAAGAACTCTTTTGAGGTCTGGAGTTCACCTGGGATTCTTTTATTTTTTTCTATTTTTTAACTTGTAAGCCTCTCTATTTTTCTTTTTCTACCTCACCTCTTTCAACACAGGATATAAAAAAGACCTTTTGTCTCTTAATATAACAGCTGAAGATATTTGTTGGTAATTGCCTGCTAAAATTAAAAAAACAAAAGGCTAGAACTTGTGTAGTTTTGCTTATTCCCCTTTATCTTCATTTGTTGTATAGAATTGGTTTTGGTATCCCTCTTAGTTATTGTTCATTAGTGCTCTCATTTTAGAGGTGGTTGAATTTTGTAAGCCAAGCTTTTTATTGAGACAATGATTTCTTATTTATATATCTCGAACGTTTTCCATTGATTCAGTGATCATTTTGATTTACTTAATAATGCATCTCAAGTAAAACTTTGCTAGTTCCTAGTTTCAATGTGAAAATAGATGAGCAAATACAAGGAGGTACTGACGGCATGATATGTACGAATAATTATTTTGAATTGACAATAATTAGTCTTTTGTCTAGTAATTAAAGTAATATTTTTTGTACAAAAGATCACAAGATCAAAATCCAAAAGTTATATTTATTGTTTTATGAACAATACCCCAAGTCCATCAGTTTGATTCATAAAAGCACAACATGAATGGAATCATGACTAGTGAAGATAAGTATAGCGTAAATGACATTTAAGCACTCAATCTATAAAAAAATAATTGCTAATAACCATTTTACTAATCAATGACACTTTCCTAAAAAGAATAAAAAGGGTAATCGGAAAATCTAACCCGGTGATATCTAAAATGCAGCATCCAAGCCTGCACGAAAGTCAACTTGAGATACTCTTAAACGATTCAACAGCTCCAATTTTCCCAGTAGAAGCATCAGCATATGCTCGGTGGAGACCAGGAATAGCATGTTCATATGGAAGAACAAACTTCTTCACAAACTTCTCCTCACTTAGCTGAATCAAATTAGCAAATTTTTGGTATGTTACATGATGTCCTTTCCACATCAGAATCTTTCTAACAATGTTTCGAGGAATCAGCCTGTTCTTCAAGCTGTGCATGAGCAAAACGGGATATTGCACCACATCAATCTTATCACAACTGGTATCCTTTATCAGGTACTCCATTTTGCTGCGTACCAGCTTCTCTGGTACCCGCAACAACATAGGTGCTTTACTAATCATAAGTGCTACCTCCTCCTGTGAAAACCCGATACTTCTCAAGTTATTTATCTTTGCATCTATGGTGCATTGATTCTGATAGCTGACCGTTAATAATGCATCGATAAAAGTTTCTGACGAACGAGCAACACCTAATTCCTCAACCCTCTCAATTACCATTTTTAAAACATCAGGCCTGGATGAGATCAATCTAGGACCTGACATGATCAGCCGGATAATTTCACGAGGAGATGAACCGCATTGCTCCTGAAGGAAAGATAAGTTCGGCATGATTACCTTTTCGAAGTTGTTACTGAAAAGCATACTCCCCTGGAATTTCAAAATCAAAGAAAAATTCTCTACCGATCCAACAACCCCCATCAACAAGTTGATCTTTCGGACAAATCTTCCCCGAAAAATATATGGATGGCGGGCAATGATACCTGAGATGTCTTCAATGGAGAAGCCGAGCTCTTGTAGCTTGGCAATGTTAGGTCTCCAATTCTTCTCCACATGGGATAAAAGGATGCGCGCTTCCCGGGACACGGCGATATTAATGTCTAACTCGTTTACACCGATCTCTCTCAAGAACCGGAGTACCGCGTCGGGCTTGTCGGGTGATTTGAGCGGCTGGATAAATTTGGAAGCTTTGAGTGCCTCGTCGAAAGAAAACCCACACGATTGAACGAGGTATTGTACGGCGAAGTTGGAGGAGGCGAGTGCTGCTGGGTTCCGATTGAGGGGAAGAGATGAACGGAGGCCATGAATTCTCCCCACAAACAGATTCACAGCCATAGTAACTGAGCTGAGCTTGTCAGTTATCACCGATTAAAGACGAAGAAACGAGCGGATAAAATTTCTGACGAAAAGTTGAAGCCAAATCAACTGAGGCAACTCTTTGCCACTTAAAAAACTTACCTGTGGTAACACAAATTTTGTGTTTAGATCTTAACCGTCTGATCTATTTTGACACGAATAATAAAATGGTCCCGTGCATTTCCACCTCGGATTAGATTGGTCCGGATTATAATCGGACGGTTATGATCTAAGCTCATTTATTCTGTTACCTCAGAGATACGAACGTAAGACTCTCCCAATAAAAGAGTGCGTATCCTCTGAGATATCTCAACTTTTGCGTGATCAACGCATACGGTGCCTATTCGGGGATAACGCAGGAGGCCAGTATTATTGTGCTTTACGATTTGTGCAGAATGTATTTGAACGGTTGAGATTTTCAGAAAGACACGCAAAATTTGAGATACCTCAGAGAATGCAAATTCCTGTAAGAGTAAGACTTTACAGAATTCACGGATTTAATTTCTCGAAAGATAAAAATTGTGTCCAATTAAAAGGCCGTAACCAAATTCTTTCTAGTGAATATGAAAGGTACCTCCCCTGTTAAAGGGCTTTGGGCCTTTTCAGGCCTCTAAAATGTAAAAACGTATCGTATTTTTAAATTATGAAAAATATCATATCATTGTATTGTGTCCGGTACATAATTATATTTCTTTTAGTGCGACGTATCTTGACAACAACTTCAAATTTTTTATTTCTATGGACAAATTTGTCCTTGTTTAAATTATATCAAAATGTCCTTTTTTTTAATATATGCACTTTATTTTAATTATTTATTTTATTTCCATAATTAAAAACATCTAGTAAAATCTTTAAGAACTTATTTCAAATATTTATTTTCAAATTAGAGAAGTATAGCAATAAAAATTTAAACATCATTTATTGTAGATAAAAATAGAGAACAACAAAGTCTTATTTTCACCGACTTTAATCAACTTAGTAGAATTTGTAACATTGAATACTTCTTTCTTGCATCACAAATTTTATATTATTGAGTTTCAGAAAGGAAAAAAAAACACAAACTACAAAATATATTATCATAATTCATACTGACACTAGAAATTCTACTAATTGAAAATAAACTTCATACTGAGACAAAATATTACAAGCTAACATAGTTGTTTGACGGGATGATTTTCCCATATGTAAATAATAGATTTTATTTATTATTTGTTTGTTCTTTGAAAATTAAATGTTTTGGGGGGAGGAGTTTTGGCAATAGAAATAAAAGAAATAACAACCAGTCATTAATGTGAAGAATAAACATGTATTTTATTGATGGGCTATTCGTATGCAATATGACTTTTTTTTTTAATTATTTACTTCAACAAATTTTTTTATTCCATAATTTTTTATCATTATTTGCTCACATATTTGATTCAGTCAAATAAACATATTTTATGTGAATACTCATTCTGATTGAAATTAATCTAAATATTTCATATCTGATATTATTTTATTACTAGTCTTGATTTTTAGAGACAATATTAAAGGATATTATTAAATTACATAACAACATAATATATGACTATATTAAAATATATAATGAAGTTTAGTTTTATATTTCTTATGCCAACTAAATATATTCAAACAAAAGAGAATCGAAATACATATTTAATGAAAGTTAAAATCATTGATGTACATCCAAAGAGATGCATGAGATATTTTTTTTAATTGTTATTCTTCCAAATTAGATGAAGATCTAACGTATATAGTAACTAGTTATAATTCAGAGTTTGTCCAGTGCCCATTGGACCTACTTTAGTTCGATGGGTGAAATGACCATTCGATTGCATCAAGATCTGTGCTAAAGTACATTAAAATCGGTGCAGGTATGTTTCAATTTATGTGCACACCAATCTTAATACCAATTGTACGGTGCTAGAGCTAGTTGAACCTAAAAGCAGGTCCAATGCCCATCGGACCTACTCCTATCTCAACTAATAACAGCTCTTGTACTAGAAGATTGTACAATCACTGAGAACTAAAATGGCATTTGAAAGAAATCTATATAGAAGATAAAATTGTCTATAAAATTTAAATATTTGAAATTGTTGTGTTAAAATAAAAAATTATTGTACTAATATCAGCACCCGTTCGAAAGATGTATGTATTCAGATTTATCTCCTCCATTTCGTGTTCATTTAGAACTTTTATCGTGAAAGTGAACAAATGCGTCCAGATACAGTATCACAAAATATTACATTATTATTTTTTAAAAGAAGTTCACTGATAAAATACTTCGGAACTGATTGAGTTAGGCTCTGTTCAGCCTATTTACTGTGCACGTGGGAAAACAAAAATTCAGTTCTATTTTTGTTTTTCCGCGTGGACAATAAAATTTAGTTCAAATTCTATGCCTACACTCATTCTCAAGTAGAGGCCGAACAGGGACTTATTGTATCATCATATTTTTGTTGATAAAAATGGTATGGTAATTTGTTATCAGTTGTTCTAGGTTAAAATTAGAACCATTTTTTTTTATATTTGGTAATTCAAAAACTCCTTTCCAAGTACCATGTATGGTTATATGTTTCTTCCGATGCATTAAGAGGGAATCGTAATATTGTTGTATTTCTTTAATTTTCTCCTAGGAAACATTGTTGTTATAATTGTTATAATGTTCTTTTAATTTCACTTATTTATTAAATCTTCAACATAAAATCTTACCATTTAAGAAACCGTAACAATGTTAACTTTTTTTTTTTTAACGGTGCATTCATGCGAGCTAGACTTTCAAACTGTGGCGACTAAATACACATTGGAATCAATTGTATAAAAAATTTCAGCTGAAATGGAATCAATTTTATATTATCATTATATTTTTACTATGAATTATTTAAAAATGTATACATAAATTAAAAAAAAAAAATGGAGGTCAATTGACCCAGTCTCCCATTAATTATATATTGCTCCATTAACTCTTAAACTATATCATTTCCAATATTTTGCTATTTATTATGTAAAATGTATCAATGTTGTAGTTGCTTTAATTTTTTAGATATTACGTGACATAATATTTTATTTACAAATCTCCAATAGAACAATAACAACATCTACAATGGTAATTGTTTTTGGATTGCTAATCTGATGTGTTAATTACTAATAAAATTGTTAGGATGTAGTAAAATTTCTAAATTAGCAAATTTGCTTTAAAAGAACATCTTTATTTAACGACACATGGCTAATTAATTGGCTGAAATTAATTACAACACTCTCTCTCTTCGCAAAATTAATTGTTGGAATAAAGTGATTTAGAAATTATGAATATCTAATTACTAAATTTAGTGACGTGATAAAATTATAATTTCTAAACGTTTTATGGGATAACGGAGATGCTCTCGGTATTATCCATTATTTACAATTTAAAATTCGAATTACCAAAAATAAAAATAAAAATGTGCAAAGGGACATATAGAGCAATAAAGCATTGACCTACTTTTGTCGCGTGGTTAAAACGGAATTACATGCTATGTATGCAATGATCTACTTAGCACTGTAAAAGAACTTTCAACCCATGTGAGTTACTGACACCTAGCCGCTATAAAGCAAACAAAAAAAAAAGAGAGAAGCACCACAAAAATCTTTTGTTGATTTGTACACCCTTTTACCTTTTACCACAAAAATCTGCCATGTCAACTCCACCTAGCATGTCAGTCATCTGGGCCCACAAAATAAAAAATGGTTTGCTCGGCAAGAACAACTGAACAAGCCTTGTTTCTTTCTCCATTTTGTTGACCGACGCATTACCAAACATTTTTTTTTATTGGTAGCATTTAAAAATTAAAAAATAAAAAATAAAATTTTTATAACCGTTTTTGGGTCATTAAATAAAAGAATATGGTTAAAATTGATTGCCTCCAATATCGTAAACTCTATTTTCAAAGTTTAAACAGTCGATTCGAACTGCTCAATTAAAATGCGCTTTGATACAAAATTTTATATTTTTTGAAAAAATATTTGCCATTTTTTTTAGATAGCTACAAAATCACTGTTTTTTTAGAAGATTATGGACTGTTCAAAAATAGTGATTTTATACATATCTAAACAATTAGTAAAAAAATTATAAAAATTATAAAATTAGTTATCCAAGCACATTTTAGTACGAAGATCATGTTGAACGGTTCGGATCGATTATTTTGACTTTGAAAATAGAGATAATGATGTTGGAGCATGATGGAGCATTTTAACCCTACTCTAAATAAAAATCATAACTTTTTGATTTTCAGTGATTGAGATTTAACCACCGAATAATCTAGCGGGTGGAATCAAGCAGACCGCTAAATAATTCAGCAATCATTCTGGACCTGTTCGGCTGACACAAGGGATTGGACATGAGCGCGAGAATTGAACTGAAAAGTACTGTTCACGTGGTAAAAAAAAATTCAGTTCATGTGATAAAAAAAAATCATTTTCCACGTGAACAGTAGGGCGGGCGGCCGAACAAGCCCTTTATGAAACAAGTCCACTGAAAAAATTCACATGGTATAAATTTTATTTGTCTTTAATGTAACAATAAAAAGTAGGAACGCAATACAGTACAAATTCAAAGCTTGGTAAAATATATCCTCTAATTAATTCATTCACCCTCTGATTTCGTTAAAATTTTAGAATAAATCCAACACGAGGTTGCCTTCTGCAGAGGTAAAAACTAAAAAACAAAACAAGCAAGGTACAGTTTATAGGTATCCAATTAATTATTTAACTATCTACCCCTGAAAAATGTCATAAATATTCTTTCGTAAGAATAACAATAGAAAGACACAAGGGAATATTGGAAGGAAATTAAAGAGATCTGTACAGGCTACAATACATGAGATCTCATCTCATCTCTTTCTCTGCCTCTCTCTCTCTCTCTCTCTTGCTAAGAAAGCACGTGATTGGATCTGGCATTGGTTTCTTCTAATCTGCATCTCCCTCCAATTCTCCAAACAAAGTGGACAGGGGTTAACACAGTCTTTTTTGCCAAAAATAAAAGGCGGGAGAAATAAATAAACGAGGGAAGAAGGAAAAGAATTGGGTTTTGTACAAAGTGGTTTGGACTTTGGAGTCTGGACAAGTTTTATTCAAATCTGGATCTAAATAAAACTTGGTAACTTTTTTAAAACCTAATAAATTTAAATGGATCCGTAAATATAAACCGTTGTGCTAATTTTGACACTAATCCAACGATTTGGATCTAATCCAGTCAGTTGATTTGCGTTAAAACAATTTATAACTTAATAAATTGAAACTGATGTAATAAGTCTTAAACTGTCGTGCGAATTTTAATAATGATCGAATAATTTAGACTCAAAACTCTGAACAAAACCCCAGCTTCTGAAAATATAATCCCAATCCTATGCATGAAGTGCCACGACACCTTTAAATAATGATAAAAGAAAAAATATTACATTGCCTTGCACGTAGACATAGGGGTCCGCTTGGTGCCTCCAATTATTGTGCCTTGCCACGTGACAAAGCGATCCGTTTCCCGCGCCATGTTCTAGCTAGAACAATTGTTAGATTTTGGTGTTTATTTCTAGGGGCGTTCATTGGGTCCGGTTGAATCGGTTTTGGACCGAACCGAATTATATCGGTTTAAATGGTTTGGTTTTTTTGGTTTAATAGTTCGGTTCTGTTTTTTTTTAAAACCGAATTATAACTTTGGTTCAAATCGGTTTGAAAATTTTCAGAACTGAAATAACTGAACCGACCGAACTTTTATATATTATGAATTTGGTCCGGACCGTCCCAGTTTATTTCTTAATACTCCGATTTATTTCTTAATAAATTGTTTTAAATACTTCAATTTATTTCTTACTATAGTTCGGTTTATTACAAAACAATTGTTTTAAATAAAAAAAATTAATATACTTCGGTTTGAACCGAACAAAGCGAATAAACCGAAACAAAACTTTGGTTCGGTTCGGTTCAGTTGCAATACTAAATCAGTTCAGTTCGGTTTTATTTTTGAAACCAAATTATAATTTTAGTTTGCCTAGTTCGGTTCAGTTTCAACCAAACCGAACCGATGAACACCCCTATTTATTTCATCAAATGCATGGTTTTCGCGCGCTCTTGTTCGCAAATAAATTACTAGCAAAATGAATGAAGGTGGAAAAAAAAAGACTGGCTGAGTGGCTGTAGTATAATTTTTTTAAGTTGTATGTTAATTGTTGGTAAACTTTATACTTAATAAATAGCTAGTGTCTTGTTTATGGAATTTTGAAACCATGGTTTTTAATTTTTTTAAGCGGTTTGTCAAAAATATAATTCCTTCAATGATTTTATGAAAGTATAATTCATGAGTTCACGTGCATGCTTAGATTGCATTTTAGGCAAAGAGATAGATCAATTTTTTTCTTAAATTTTGGTTTGATTTTCATTTTGGAAAACAGAAGAAGCCAGCTTGATGATTGATGGGTACATAAACACGTTCTTTTCTTTCTCTTTTTCAATAGGTGCATTTTTAGATCTTATCAAGAAATCATCCACGACTCGTATTAATTGAACACACAAATTCTCACACAAAAAACATGAAACGAAGAACTTCAACAGAGAACCAGAAAAGCATAACACAATACAAGCTCCGTTTTGAATGTACCCCCAACCAATACGTGATACAACACTAAAGTGCCAATCATAAAAGTGTACCGGTAGTCCGGTACCACCGCGCATTTAATGCCCAGATGCGAAATAGAGAATCAAGGAATGATTTTTGGCAGTAAAAATTGCAACTAGAGGATTGATTGGCTTTTGTGTAATTTATCAAAAGAACAAAACTCTGAAACCTGTTTATCTAGAAAGACTCGTTTCTGTTGGAAAAAAAAAATCCAAATTCTGCGTGGGTCCATACAGACTGTTTGCTTCTGTCGCGAGTCGGGGTCCGTAGGGCATATGGTGTGGCATAAATGGAAATGCCACAGATAATCTGAGGCCTGCCTAAAGAGGCGGGAACTGGAAAGTCGCCGAATCAGGACCAAAGGCAAAAAATGAATTTTTGTCAAAGAGTGTGGTTAGTCTGGGACAGAGTAATTAATTATTTTTTTAATTACCACGCTAAGACTTTTGTCACACCCCGAGACAACCCGCCACGTATTTCTACATAAGGCGTACACACATCACATACATTATCAATAACATCATAAATGCCACATTAACTTCATAAGCAAAAAGGGTTATACAAATTATCATGATAGGCACGGCTAGTAAAACCACCACTGCCATGCCTATTCAATGTATAAATTATTTAAAACAGAAACTAAATCAACAAGTGGCATATTATTCCTTTCAGGATTTTCCCGCTTTGGCTCACTCACGACCTTGCTCAGTACCTTCATCTTCGTTACCTCGGCTCGTTGATCTCCTGATCCATGTCCTTTTTATTTGTATTCATTGTCGGTTGGTCCTTCCCTGGAACCCACATAAGAGTGGAACGGGTGAGAGATCGAACATTCTCTCAGTGCGGGATTTAGTTCCAGCCCGGAGATTTGTAAAATCTTTCCTTTTGATTATAATAAATAACTTGATTCATTTAACAATCACAATGCAATCTACATTATCCTACCATGCAATGACTATTATTCATGCGAACACTTATTACATTTAAATCTTGTTAATCAATGACCATCACTTTACTTGTAGAGGCGTTATATCTCAAACCCGACTGCGACTAGCATTCCCCGCATGTCGGTCCCGACCGCGACTAGCAGTCCCCGCGTATCGGCCTTTCCAATATCGAACCCGACTGCGACTAGCATTCCCCGCATATCGGTCCCGACCACGACTAGCAGTCCCCGTGTATCGGCCTTTACAACATCGAACCCGACTGCGACTAGCAGCCCCCGCATATCGGTCCCGACCACGACTAGCAGTCCCCGTGTATCGGCCTTTCAACATCGAACCCGACTGCGACTAACAGCCCCCGCATATCGGTCCCGACCACGACTAGCAGTCCCCGTGTATCGGCCTTTCCATTATCGAACCCGACTGCGACTAGCAGCCCCCGCATGCCGGTCCCGACCGCGACTAGCAGCCCCCGCGTATCGGCCTTTCCATTCATTCAACTTACAACGTTCATTCATTTTCTTATTCTAGTGTTATATACGATCGATTCATTTCTTTCAAGTCATATGTCCAAACGGAGTAATCATATTATTTATTCTCTAAACAAAGTCAAAGGGTTGTTCGAATCAACATGCATAATTCTATAAGTAAATAAAATATACACAAAGGAATAAGTAATTAATTTTACAAAAAGTCCAGGAAACCCGCACCTGTTAATTTAGTAGATCCTTGATCGTTACTCGCATCTCCAATTTCATCTCAAAGCCGAATCTAAATATTTGAACAGATATTTTAATTAATAATATTTTATTCTGTGTTCTTATTTCTAAAGTTTCTTAATACAACTTCATATTATGACCAAGTTTTATGAATTCTAACTCGATCCTAGACTTTAATTAATCTAATCATTTGGTATATTGCAGGAATTAATCAAAAGAGAAAAACAAAGTGCATCTGAAGGTCAACCGAATCGAAAGCAATATCCGAAACTTTATTAGAGTTATATACGGACTAATTCTAAATCGATTAATAAAAATGAGTACCGATAATCTAGTCAAAGATAAGGAAGACAACAAAAAATCAAAAATGGTCCGAAACGTTTAATGTTACCGACAATATTATTTTAAATATTATTGTAAACAAATCTGAAATTTTCAGTTAGAGATAATATTTTAATATTATTTCATATAAAATCAAGTAGGGTCAACTAAAGAAAACATGTATGAAATTTTATTAAGGTGTATCATGAATCTATAAATAAAGATAATCATTTGGACACATCTGTTACGTACTGACTATGGAAATTAATTTAAAACGATTAACTATGATTAAAGACATATATCTTTTAATTTATTATATAGAAAGTATTTTTCCAAATTGTCGGAGTAAACAACAAAAATCGAATCTACATAATTAAAAATGTAACTTGATTATAAATCTGTTGTTGAAAGAATAGGGTAAATAAAGTTCAATATTTTATTATTAAAAATTATGATTGAAACAAAAGAAGTTTAACATCTATTACGAGAACAAAGTAAATAGCCGAATTCTATTATATTCAAGTAAATTGAGAAAAAGAGTTTCAAATCATTAAACTATATATGCAGAAATTATCAAATTTTGAAATATCATAAAAGGGATTCTTATATATAAATTAAATTTCAAATTAATTTTAATATGACTAAAGAAATTCTTACCACGTACAGTAAATCTTCATAATTTAATTAAAGAGATTCTAATTACCAATTCCTCAATCTAAGAACAATAATTTATTGTAACTAATATATCTAGTTCTCATATTCTAATCACTGAGATTTATAGAACAATTCTAAAATGAATATCAAAGTTTATAGTACCTTCTTGTAGAAATTTCCAACACAAAAGCGGGGATTCAATTTGATTTTGATAACATAATGATTATTTATTTTTGGAGTTCCCTGATTGGTTGTGAAAGAAGAGAGAGAGGAAGAGATACGGCAGAGGTTTTATGGGAGTGGTTTGAAGTTTAGAACTAAGGGGACGGTTATCAATTCAAGGGGTGCAATTGATAGGGCGGCCTAATTTAATTTAGGAAAAGTTTATAATTATGGTATGCACATAATTAGACGCTATTCTATCAATCATGTAAAGAATTTAATTAATTTTATTTATTCTGACATAAGATACTTTCCTCTTTGATCACCAAATGTAATAAGGCAAATAAATATTTTCCAACATTTCTGATTAATTTGAATTTCAAAATAACTAATTGTGCCGTGGCTACTAATCAATTTAACTATTGAATTTAAATTTAAAATAATCCATACTTATATAAATTTTTATAACGTTACATTATTTTCTTAAATTCGTTACTCCATATCAATAACGTTAAATAAAAAAATTAATAATAAAAAAAAAATTTGACGTGACAGAATGTTACATCCCTCCCCCCTTAAAAATCTTGTTCAGTCCCCTGAACAAAGCCATCCCTAGGCGTACCAAATAGCTTTTGGTAATTCGAGCACATGGTGTCTTCGAACTCCCATGTAGCTTCCTAACTTAAATGGCATAGGGAAGCTAATGCTTTTAAAATTTGAAATGTTTTGTCGATATTCAAGGTGGAGACGTTACATTCATCGTACATGATTTATTCGACTGGCTTGGTGATTACAAAATTAATTTATTTGAATTTTTAGACGTACCTGTTATAGGTCCTATTGATATCTCATTCTCTTCTTTGTTAATATTAATGCACTTTCCTCTACTCTGGTATGGTTGCAATCACAGCCGTGTACATGCACTCCTAGTTGCCTTCCGCCATGGCTCACATTCCTTCTCTTGTTAGAATTGTTGTAATTGGTGTATTTGCCTAATGGTGAAATCCCAGCGTGGTTATTCGTGTTTATGGTTGGTGGCCTTATGACTTCTCGAATCATGTCTTCGTTCGAAATCGTGTTGCTTTGATGGGACTTGTTTTGGCATTCTCTAGCGAAATGTCCTGGTTTAAGGCATCTGTGACACAAGCCATTTGTGAAGCTACATTGCTCTTGTGTATGCGGTTTATGGCAACGGTTGCACCAAGGTTTTTCGTTAGCATAGAAGTCGGTCCTTGGCATCATGTCACTACCCTGAATTGGGGGAGATCTTGAAGTCTCCTTCATCCTTGGTCGAGTATTTTTAACAACTCTCAGTTGACTGACACGTGTTTCATAGGATTCTGCGGTGGTAGCCCGCAACATAAGATCGGGCAACTTGTCTACTCCTGGTATATCAATCAGTTGAGCGAGATGAGGGTTTAACCCGCCAAGGTATTGTTGTCTCAGTCGAAATTCATCCCTCATAATATCCGGGGCATACCTCATTAGGTTCTCAAACTTAGAGTTGTACTCAGTCACCAGACTATTTCCTTGCCTGAGGTGGGTGAATCGTTGCCTCAGTACCTCTCGTGAGATCACGTCCATGTACCTCCTTTCAAAATGTTTTTCAAATTCGACCCAGCTTACTCGTCCTGTGGTCTCATCCCACCTGCGTTTCACCTCTTGCCACCAAAATCGTGCGTGGCCTTCAAGTAGTTGTGTGGCTAGTTCTACCCTGTATTCATCCGGTGCCCTTAGAATTTGAAATTTGTCCTTGACATTGGCCAACCAATTTTCTGCAGTTAAGAAATCGCCTGTGCCGTCAAATGTTGGTAGGTGTAGCGAAGTGAATAAACGGTACACCTCAAAAAATGGGTCCACTTCAAGAGGTCTTCTTTGTTCGGTTTCTATAGCAATCCGAGCGACTCTTTCAAGACCTTGCAAGAGGGTCTGCAAGTGATTGACCCCAGCTTGGGCATCGGCAGTGGTCGGGACAGGTTCTTTGTTGTTGTCAGCATTTGTCCCGGTTCTAAGGTATCGTGGGACAGTTTTTCGGTTGTTAGCATTAATTCTGGTTCTAGAACGTCCTCTCACCATTTCTATAGTTTAAGAATACAAGATTAAATTTAAAATTGTTTTATATGAAAATAATTGACAAGAGAACTTAACAATTATTTATTTTTATTTATTTTAATATTGAAAGTTGCCATAACTGTACATAAGAATTCTAAAGAAAAATCGACCAGATAAGAAAATAATATGTACATATTAATCACCAAAAAATTTCATACGTCACGCTATAATTTTTAGAAGATCAAAATTCATGGCCTATTATGTTTATAATATTTGCTATATGTTTCATTTTCAGATAAACTAAAATAACAGTAATAGCAATTCGGATCACACACAAGTAGAATTATGTGCATATATCAACCTCTAACTAATCTAGCTAGTTGCTACTTAATTAAAACTTTACTGAATTAAATTTCAAAAATTTCAATTTATTACAAAATCGGTTTTATAAGCATTGTTATTTTATCAAAAAGTTGTTGTTGACTTTATTTATTTAAAGTTAAATTACGTTGTTATCCTATCATTAACAACGCTAATCACTACTAAAATTTTGCTGCGATATAATAAATTACCATAAGAACATATCAACAGCGAAAATATATTTCTATTTATTGGATAAGGTAATTGAAGAATTCAGAATTTCCAATTTACTTTAGACTATCTATATCCGAGATATGGAGAGTATGTTTAATATGGTTGGATGTTAAAAATAATTCAGATATAAATTGTTACACCCTAAATTGTATAGTTATGCTTACATTTCAAAAGAAAAGACCTTAACGTGTATTTTTACGTAAATTATATTATATTTACTTAGAATGTATTAATTTAATTCTAAAGACAAGACATTAACGCGCACTCCGTCAGCGGTGAGTTATTGATATTGTATGTGCTGGCTCTGATACCAACTTAGTTGTCACACCCCGAGACAACCCGCCACGTATTTCTACATAAGGCGTACACACATCACATACATTATCAATAACATCATAAATGCCACATTAACTTCATAAGCAAAAAGGGTTATACAAATTATCATGATAGGCACGGCTAGTAAAACCACCACTGCCATGCCTATTCAATGTATAAATTATTTAAAACAGAAACTAAATCAACAAGTGGCATATTATTCCTTTCAGGATTTTCCCGCTTTGGCTCACTCACGACCTTGCTCAGTACCTTCATCTTCGTTACCTCGGCTCGTTGATCTCCTGATCCATGTCCTTTTTATTTGTATTCATTGTCGGTTGGTCCTTCCCTGGAACCCACATAAGAGTGGAACGGGTGAGAGATCGAACATTCTCTCAGTGCGGGATTTAGTTCCAGCCCGGAGATTTGTAAAATCTTTCCTTTTGATTATAATAAATAACTTGATTCATTTAACAATCACAATGCAATCTACATTATCCTACCATGCAATGACTATTATTCATGCGAACACTTATTACATTTAAATCTTGTTAATCAATGACCATCACTTTACTTGTAGAGGCGTTATATCTCAAACCCGACTGCGACTAGCATTCCCCGCATGTCGGTCCCGACCGCGACTAGCAGTCCCCGCGTATCGGCCTTTCCAATATCGAACCCGACTGCGACTAGCATTCCCCGCATATCGGTCCCGACCACGACTAGCAGTCCCCGTGTATCGGCCTTTACAACATCGAACCCGACTGCGACTAGCAGCCCCCGCATATCGGTCCCGACCACGACTAGCAGTCCCCGTGTATCGGCCTTTCAACATCGAACCCGACTGCGACTAACAGCCCCCGCATATCGGTCCCGACCACGACTAGCAATCCCCGTGTATCGGCCTTTCCATTATCGAACCCGACTGCGACTAGCAGCCCCCGCATGCCGGTCCCGACCGCGACTAGCAGCCCCCGCGTATCGGCCTTTCCATTCATTCAACTTACAACGTTCATTCATTTTCTTATTCTAGTGTTATATACGATCGATTCATTTCTTTCAAGTCATATGTCCAAACGGAGTAATCATATTATTTATTCTCTAAACAAAGTCAAAGGGTTGTTCGAATCAACATGCATAATTCTATAAGTAAATAAAATATACACAAAGGAATAAGTAATTAATTTTACAAAAAGTCCAGGAAACCCGCACCTGTTAATTTAGTAGATCCTTGATCGTTACTCGCATCTCCAATTTCATCTCAAAGCCGAATCTAAATATTTGAACAGATATTTTAATTAATAATATTTTATTCTGTGTTCTTATTTCTAAAGTTTCTTAATACAACTTCATATTATGACCAAGTTTTATGAATTCTAACTCGATCCTAGACTTTAATTAATCTAATCATTTGGTATATTGCAGGAATTAATCAAAAGAGAAAAACAAAGTGCATCTGAAGGTCAACCGAATCGAAAGCAATATCCGAAACTTTATTAGAGTTATATACGGACTAATTCTAAATCGATTAATAAAAATGAGTACCGATAATCTAGTCAAAGATAAGGAAGACAACAAAAAATCAAAAATGGTCCGAAACGTTTAATGTTACCGACAATATTATTTTAAATATTATTGTAAACAAATCTGAAATTTTCAGTTAGAGATAATATTTTAATATTATTTCATATAAAATCAAGTAGGGTCAACTAAAGAAAACATGTATGAAATTTTATTAAGGTGTATCATGAATCTATAAATAAAGATAATCATTTGGACACATCTGTTACGTACTGACTATGGAAATTAATTTAAAACGATTAACTATGATTAAAGACATATATCTTTTAATTTATTATATAGAAAGTATTTTTCCAAATTGTCGGAGTAAACAACAAAAATCGAATCTACATAATTAAAAATGTAACTTGATTATAAATCTGTTGTTGAAAGAATAGGGTAAATAAAGTTCAATATTTTATTATTAAAAATTATGATTGAAACAAAAGAAGTTTAACATCTATTACGAGAACAAAGTAAATAGCCGAATTCTATTATATTCAAGTAAATTGAGAAAAAAAGTTTCAAATCATTAAACTATATATGCAGAAATTATCAAATTTTGAAATATCATAAAAGGGATTCTTATATATAAATTAAATTTCAAATTAATTTTAATATGACTAAAGAAATTCTTACCACGTACAGTAAATCTTCATAATTTAATTAAAGAGATTCTAATTACCAATTCCTCAATCTAAGAACAATAATTTATTGTAACTAATATATCTAGTTCTCATATTCTAATCACTGAGATTTATAGAACAATTCTAAAATGAATATCAAAGTTTATAGTACCTTCTTGTAGAAATTTCCAACACAAAAGCGGGGATTCAATTTGATTTTGATAACATAATGATTATTTATTTTTGGAGTTCCCTGATTGGTTGTGAAAGAAGAGAGAGAGGAAGAGATACGGCAGAGGTTTTATGGGAGTGGTTTGAAGTTTAGAACTAAGGGGACGGTTATCAATTCAAGGGGTGCAATTGATAGGGCGGCCTAATTTAATTTAGGAAAAGTTTATAATTATGGTATGCACATAATTAGACGCTATTCTATCAATCATGTAAAGAATTTAATTAATTTTATTTATTCTGACATAAGATACTTTCCTCTTTGATCACCAAATGTAATAAGGCAAATAAATATTTTCCAACATTTCTGATTAATTTGAATTTCAAAATAACTAATTGTGCCGTGGCTACTAATCAATTTAACTATTGAATTTAAATTTAAAATAATCCATACTTATATAAATTTTTATAACGTTACATTATTTTCTTAAATTCGTTACTCCATATCAATAACGTTAAATAAAAAAATTAATAATAAAAAAAAAATTTGACGTGACAGAATGTTACAACTTTTCACTCGGGGGACTCGGTGTGTAAACTGTATCGGATAGTGGTCAAATCGTATAATTAGGGCTGTCAAAAAAGCTCGTAGTTCGTGGCTCACTCGTGACTCACATCTGGCGCGATCGATAACAACTCGTTCGATAGTGGACTGAGCTGGCTCGCTAATAGCTCGGGCCAAAATTAACGAGTTTGAGCTGGGGCTTAGTTCGGCTAGACATCAATTTGTGAATTTGTATGAATTTGTGTGTATTTTATACTGTCAAGCTTGAGCCAGCTCGTCAGCTCGGTCCAAAAAGGTTTGTAAATTTTATTTTCTTCTTAAAACAAGGTCCAACCAAACCCAGTGAGCCAGCATGTCAGCTCGCGGGATGGCTCGTCATGAGTTTGAGCTGAGATTTTAGCTCGCGAGCTGTTAACGAGCTGGCTCGCTAACAACTCGGTCTAGAATTAGTGAGTTGAGCTAAGGCCCAGCTCGGCCCGAGCCAGCTCATTTACAGCCTAATCGTGTTCTTATCCGTTATAACTTTTCAGATACGGATATGAATACGAATAGTTTCGGATACGGATACGGATACAGATATGGATATGAATATAATTCGGATAATTAAAAATAAATTACTAATGTATATTCTAGTGAAGAATAACATCTAAATATTTTTTTTTCGTTTATAAATTAGATCTTATATTTTTTATAAGGAGTTTGCTGGTTAAAAAACACACATCATATATCAAAATATTAGTCACTAGTTATATCATAGTGTTCATCAGGATATATATGTATATGCAGTTTAATAAGTTATTGGTATGTACTTGCTGTTGAATTGTGCCATAACCTAATTGTTTGTTTGACTAGATTAACAAAACATATATAAATTAAATTTTACAGTTTTCTTGTCTTGAGATATTGTGCATGATCATGACTATAAAAGATTCAAGAAATACACATTAATGATGAAATGATTAATTGCT
The DNA here is from genome assembly GCA_964058825.1 of Carex arenaria. Taxonomy (NCBI): domain Eukaryota; kingdom Viridiplantae; phylum Streptophyta; class Magnoliopsida; order Poales; family Cyperaceae; genus Carex; species Carex arenaria. Next base: position 110,528 of record CAXKVW010000683.1, read on the forward strand.
ATACTTATCAAGGATGTAGTCATGAATCACAAGACATTGGACAACAGAAGCATCGTCTCAGGATTAGGACATTTAATCTATAAAATTGATAAAATAAGTTTGAAAATGAATTAAGTAAGACCTACCGTTGCAACGAATCACAAGACATTCGACCGAATATTCCTATTCAGTTGCAATCCGAATAGAAAATTTATATTCGGTCCGAATATGAAGTTTAGAGCATATTACAGGTTTACGGTTTAGAGTATACTAACAGTGAGTCATACAACATATTATCTTATGCTTGTTTATATATATGAATTCTAATTTAAAATTCGTATATATAAATCCGAATAAAAATCCGCATACCGTATATGTGGCATGCGGTGGCCTTCCGCATACTGAATGAGAATCAAATTTCAAAACACTAAATTTGAAAAAGGATCGTCAGGTTAAACCTGACATCAAAAGGAAAATTTAAATGTAAAATATTTGTATTAACATGCTATTATTTTGCAGCGGAGAACTAGACGTTAAAAGGCATTTAAAAAATCTAACAAGTAAGAAATTAAAAATGTTAGTTTTTATTTATTCCGCTCGAATAGAAAACCGAAAAAAAATGAAAACATGGATGCTTAGCCAAACAGTTTTTCATTTATTTTTCATCCTAAGAAATAAAAATAAAATAAAAAACCAAAACAGTTTATTTATATTTTATAATAATTTTACTTTAAGAAAATTTGGATGTAACCAAATTCTTTAAAATATACAGTGTTGGCTATTTGATTCGTAAAAATGTGTTATAAAGTTGACCATTTACTTCGATTCGCTGACAGAAAAGAATCCTCTTAAAAAAATTACCGCGATAGTTTTATATGGTTGAAATCAAAATATTTTAAAAATGTTTTAATCAGTATTTTTAGTTTTAGTATGAGCATTTTATCGGCAATATTTAACCTTTTTAAAAATGTTTTACCCATTAACGTCTGCAGCAATAATTTGATCAGATTTTTTTATTTATTAAAAATAGTTGATACATAACATGCATGGTCGTGTCTATATTTTCTTATGTAAAATTAGAGAAGGGTTAAAATGCATCATTTTTTTTGTACTCTAATATACTCCGTGTCGTTTATCTATATTTTTAAAGTCTGTATAGTCGATCCGAACCGCTAAACACGTTCTTCATAATAAAATATGCTTAGAGACCAAATTTTATATTTTATTTTTTCTTAGGTACAATATTACTTTATCGGATGGTCCAAAATCTCCTTAAAAAATAATTTTGTACCTATGAAAATTAATAGTAAAAAAATTCTAAAAAATATAAAATTTGGTCTCCAAACATATTTTATTATAAAGATCATGTTGAACGGTTCGGATCGACCGTTTAGATTTTAAAAATACAGATAAACAGTGTGGAGTATATTGGAGCACCAAAAAAATAGTGCATTTGAACCCTCCTCGTAAAATTATTACTTGATAGTACCAATTTGAAGTCTAGGACGTGTCGCTGTAATTGATTTCATATTAGTAATATTTAAGATTCACACTAGTTAAAAAAATGTAGCGCATTAGAATAGGTAATGCCTTCATCTCTGTGTCATTTGTTAATTTTTTGCTAGCAAAGTTGCTACGATATTAGTGTCATTTTAGCCATAGTGATATTGATTTCAAAATTCATTTATTATGTTTCAATAATAAATTCAAACTGTTAAAATTGATACACCTTAGTTAAGCAGGGAATTTACATATAAATTTTATAATTTTTTAAATTTATTTGGCATATAGTCAAGCAGTAACAAAACGAATAACGAACAACTATCGAATTTATTAATAGTTTACACAATTTAATATAAATATAAAAATAAATATACAAACTAAACACATTATTTATATGACATCATAGAAATATGAAAAATTATAGTTTATTGTCTCATCAGTCTAAATATTTGGACCGGATTGGTCTAAAAATTACATGACACCGTCGTTGAGAAAAGATAAAACCATTCAATCATATTTTCTGAAATTTTTTATTTTTATCAGTACCACAATCTAAGGGCCTGTTAAGCCGATGGAGGGGGAAAGAAAATGAGAATGTGATTGCAAAATTTTTAAACTGATTTTTACTGTGCTCGTGAGAAAAAAAATTCAGTATGAGTGAATTTTTCTTTCCCACGCGCACAGTAATGCACCGAAAAGTCCCTAAAATTGTGTAATTCGAAAGATGCTTCCGCAAGGTTAGACTAAAAAACCACATCGGTCACTACGTGACATGTTTGTACAAGTACATTGTTGCAATATGATCTTACAGCCTAAACTTGAAGAACCACCCTTCTAACTCCACAAATTTAGATTGCGATACTGGTAAAATTGAATGTTTTAAAAAAAAAATGATTAGATGGGGTTTTTTTTTTGTTTAAGTAAAAATAAAAATTTGGATTTTTTTCTGGATCGTTTGATATGTCGAATAAAAGTGTCAATCCAATATAAATTCGATGTGATGTACTAGTAATATGAACATGATTACATAAAAACTAGAGAAACAAGATACCTCGAATTGAATGCCCGACCGCACAAGCCCAGAGGCACGCATAACAGAAAATCTCTCCATTATATGTCATTAATAGGAAGAGATGTCGCAATTAATCAAATACCAATCACAGGTTAATTAACTAACGAGGCAATGCGATCTGCACCTGACATATCACTGACAGGTTGGGCCTCTAAACCTTTATGCGTGTTAATGGAGTGTCCGGTATATCTTAGACCGGAGGGACCCATCTCCAGTTGAAGTTCAGTTGACCGTAGCTAGCCTAGCTTCTTTGTTTGCAGATATACCTTTAAATTATTTACTGGGCATTTTAAATACAAATTGTAATAGATTCAGGGGGCCCTCAAATTAATTTGTCAAGAGGATAAACGCCAAAATTACAACTGGCAGAGGACTAAAATGTTTTGGTTAAACAAGTTTTATCGAATTTTAGATTTAAATGTTTTGGTTAAATATTTCATATATGTAATTAGATATGGAATTTAGGCATGAAAACGTTATTGCTTTGTAAACAATTTAATTGCTGCACAGTGGAGTAACAATGTCTAAATATATGTATAAATATATTGTCATAAAATCTATTAAATCAACTCTAGGTTCTTCATATTTCTATTTATTAATTTATTTCTAAAATTATTCTACATAAATGCACAAAGTCCAAGATCCAGAATTCCAGATGAATAATTTGTAGAATATTTTAAAATACTGTTCCCATCAATAATGCAAAAAGTACATGCGTCTGATGGGAGAGGGGGGTGTCCGATGCCCATCGGACCAGAGTCTGTTCGATGGGTGGTTTCTACCGTCCGATTCACTTCAAAATTTGTGCGCATCACTTTAATATCTGTGTTATTTGCTTTAATATCTGTGTGCACAGATTTTGAAGTAGATCGGACGGTAGAAACCACCCATCGAACACTGTTCTGGTCCGATGGGCATGATACTGAAACAATAATTTCCCGAAAACTAATTGTAATACTTGAAAATCAGAGATTTAAGAAAAGTCAAAATTGTGACATATTACATCATAATTCATGAGAAAGGAGAGGTAGCACAGTTGGCTAGGAAGAAAGTCATAGAATTGTTGGTTATCCAAAAGTCGAGAGTTCGATTTCCCCTCACAACTTGGCAGCTTCTGCGAAAATTGTCAAAAAAAAAAAAAAAATCATAATTCATAAAGTCTCTGTATCTTTTTATAATCGGTCTCGGCCTCTCGGCTCTCCTTCTCTGGCGAAAAAAAGATGAGAAGTTTGGAAGTGTTGTATGAATGCAATCAATTTCGAGGACTTCTTTGCAAGTTTCAACAGACACCCGCGCCTCTTCTCTTAAATCGGAGCCCGTAAGTGTAACCACCGAATCGGAGTTAATTTCTCCTAACGGGTAGGGACGCGATAAATGTTATGAGGACCCACATTAGCCTCCACCGAATTCGCTCTTCACGGGTGCGTATCCTCTGAGATATCTCAATTTTTACGTGACCGACGTGTTCGGTGCTTATTCGGGGAACCGTGGGGGGCCGGTAATATTTGGGCTTTGAGATTCGTGCAGAGCGTATTTAAACGATTGAGATGTTCCATAAAGTCGCGAAAGTTTGAGATATCATAGAGGATGCGAACTCGAGCGGTCGAGCCTCTTGACCTTTATCTTCGTACAATCCCATGTAAACACACACACACACACATCTATGCTGCGGGTCTTATATTTCACTGATACTAATCTAAAATACCAAGTGATGTACAGAGATATGGTATATGGGATCTCGAGTTGCTTTTAGGGGTCTTTGGCTACGTGGAGCGTGGAGCGTTGAGCGTTATTTTTTTATTATTACCTACTAAAGAAAAGCAATGAGTAAATAATAGGGGGGCAAAAATCCGAGTTCCCGCCTTTGGCCTTCTTGAAATCCATCCACTGTGTAGACTGTAGACTATAGAAAGCGATTGGAACGAGGGTTTTAGAGAGAGAGAGGGAGGAGGGGAATGCGCGAACCCTACACCGGTTGATGGATATGGACACGCCGGAGAGGAGCAAGGTTGGCGGCGCTCCGCTCGCTAATAAATTCGAGGTTTTTCTCTTTTTACTCTCCTAAATCCGCTCATCGATCTTTAATTTTTGCGATTGTCGGAGCTTTGTTTTTTGTACTGGGGGTATTGGGTTCGCTTATGCGCGCATTTAGGTTTTCATGGTTGCTTACGCTTCGGCTGCTGGATCTGTACAGATCTTTTGGAAAACCTAAAGAAAGATTGATTTTTTACGTTGCCTTTTACAAGGAATTTACTGGTATTTCTTTGTGGCTTAGACTTCGCTAATTAGTAAATCTGACTTGATTTAGTATCAGTTCTCTTGTTTTTCTCGATTAGGGTTAACTTTACTTGATCAACTGGAAGCATGAATTACTGATTAATAGTACGACGTTTCATTCTTTACTTAGTTTGACTGTTTGGTCGCACTCTATAGAAAAAAGGGGCTGTCGATAATTGGTCAATTTCTTGTTCGCTTTATTGGCATTTATAATCAGAAGGTACATTTCTGGAATGGATCTACAAAGAAATTATATATTAATTTTATTTTAATTCAGGAATATTTTAATCCATGAATTTTTTCTTAATTTTTGCCTATAGGCAAACTGTATGATTTGAAGGGTCCGTAAAAAGTGGCGCTTTTCTTGGCTACTTAATTAATTGATATTTAATAAATTGCTGCTTTAATTTTACTGCGAAAGAATGAAATTTGATCTACTGTTTAGAGTGATTTTTATTTTATGGTTATTTGTTTTTAGTTGGGATTTAAGTATCTGATAGTTTCTTGTTTTTAATTATATGTGTGTGTGTGTGTGTGTGTAGAACCACCCAGATCTCTACTTTATTCTTATGTTTCTGTAGTAATTTAATAATCACTAATTATGTGCATATTATTTGGGAAAACTTAATTGTGAATACCCTTATAATTTAGAAACAATGAACCCTCATCAATGCCGTGAGATTGGCCCTATTTCTTACACACAAAAGACCTGCAGTACATCCTTAAATGATCTTAATGTGCCTGCAGATTAAAATATCAATCCAGCATTAACAACTAGTTGTTTTTGAAATTTATATTCTCGTGATTTTGGATAATTACAAGTTTTTTTTTTCAAGTGCAGGATTCTCCCGTTTTTAGTTTTATCAACAATCTCTCCCCGATCCAGCCTGTGAAATCAACATACACCACAAGCTCAGTACAGGCATATCAGCCCCTCAGTTTCTCCATATTTACTTCACCACATGCTAACCTACAGAAGGCACCGAGACCTCAACTTAGGTAAATCTCAGCTTGAATCTTTCAATTTCATTGATTTTGTTGTGGAAGTAGGGTGGGGGTGGAGAACTAGGCTATGTAAGTTCTTTCTATTATCAATTGCAAATGCCTGTTTTTGCAAATATACTTTGAGAATTTACTTTAGTTCTTGAAGTTATTGGATTCAGAGATCCAAATTCCAGTCAACGGGGAGATATTCCTTTGCTTTTTTATTTGGTTCTCGTTTTTTTCTTATCTGCCTGGTTATGTCATGAGAATTATCATGTGAAGTTGCTGAGATTAACATTTCTCCTCTCCCCTCTGCATTTCTCTATCTTTTTCACAGAGATGATGTAACCGAAGCTTCCGCAACTGAAACTGGTCCCAACAAAAACTGTATCGAGAATAGTGCACAACCAAATACCCAAACTGCCCCCACAGCCTTTGAACCAACGGACATTAATTCAGAAAGAAGTACAAAGTGCTTACTTAATGAAGCCGATAAATGCATGGACTTTGATGCAGGGAGCCCGGATCATAACACTACATGTCGGACTTTCAATACAAATTTCGGGCCTGAGACCAATGAGGGGCCCAGTCAAAGAAAGAACCTTTTTGCCTCTGAAACTGTGACCAGTGGAGAATGCAAGGATGAGGTGCTAGATAGTGATTGGGACTACTTGCTGTCTGGTAACCCTGATGACCTCCTAATTTGTGACCCATCAACTGAAGGGGAGGAAGGCAGTGATAAGTTAGATGATGGAGGCACAGTTTCATATCCGTTTTTAATAAATAACACCCAACCAAGTGGTGTGGAGTCTCACATGCTACTTGGTGATGCAAATCAAAGCCCAGATGTGTTTGTGAGTGTTACAAGTGACACTGGCTTGAATGGGGAAATGCATGAAAAGGCTCAGGGGGGAGATACTAGTAACATGACCCATAAGGTATGGTAATGCTGAGATTTTGGTGGTTATGAAATTTAAACCATACACTCTAGGTAAAACAAGGGTTAAAAAATAGCCCATGTTTGCTTAGATATTACATGCATGCTCCATTTTGGTGAAATAAGCAATTTAGTCTGTCTTTTGTTTATGTTGGTCAGATTCACTATTACGATGTACTAGTTTTTGCTATGTTTTAACTCATTTGAAGTTCTGCACTCATTCATGGGATGAGAGTTTATTCTCAAAATGAAGAGGGTTCAAATGCCTCCATTTTTTGTGCCAATATCATGCCTTTACTTCTAATTTTCTAATAACAATTTTTTTTAAACTTATATGTCAAAATAAAACCGTTAGATGTGATCTATAATATTTTCTTTACATTCACACAAAAACTTATCACTTTTTGATTATGTTTTTTGTATGAATCAATAAGTTGAAAAATCAACATCTAGAATTTATCCATACCAATGTATTTTTTGCAAGCTCTTGATACCAATTAATAAAAGTCGAAATATTTTAAGTTTTTATATATGCATACAGAAAATGATATAGATCATATCTAACGGCTTTTTTTTTTTGACATTTGAGTTTTACATTTTAAGTTGTTAATGTTTAAAAATGGAGGCATGATGGAGGCACAAAACATGGATGCATTTGAACCCTCTTTAATTAAATCAAATCTTATAATTATTCCCCGGACTTTCCCGACCTGATCATTATACAGTGCTATAATTTTCTTTCTTTTATTTCTCCTCAAATACTCTCACATGATTAAGTACTAGGGATTATAGTAACCTGGCTATATATTCCTTGTCGTTTTTCTCAGGAAGAGACCCCACAACAACGAGGCATGCGAAGGCGTTGTTTGGTTTTTGATCCATCAATATCTGTAACCTCCACGGGCAAAATGAACTCTGACGGTCCGAAGCCTAGAAAACCTCCTGCCATGCCTGCATTGCCTGGTATTGGGCTGCACTTGAATTCTCTCACTGCAGTATCGAAGGATGTATTGGTAAGTTATGAGATTATCCTCTTGTATGATCTTTATGTAAATTCTAGCATGTTCACATAGTCACTGACATAATTTCATTTCAGCCCCGAATGATAAAATCAAGTGTTAAATTTCTCTGTGCGATAGCTACTCTTGGCATGATTTTAATATTATTATAAAAGAGAAAAAATCCAATAAAAATTCCTATACACGGACATAAAATGATTGGAAAAGCTTTTAGAAATGAAATGGTCAATACAATGTGGTGGAATTACATCTTGTGTTGAAAATCTGTGTTATGAAATTTCCAATTAGCTTACCCATATTTGGTTAAAATTTTCTGACTGATTCTGATTTTTAAATATAGAATGTTGGCAACATGTCTGTGCACAAAGGCCAGAAAAAATTACTGGTTGCTTGTGAGAATTTGGAGTGTACAGCTACTGCATCCCAAGAGACCAGTTTATTGGGAGAGGACTCGTCTCTTGCAATTGTACCTCTTGATGCTGTCGTAACCCATAACAGCCCGAAGAAGAGGAGGTACATGACATATCTCGCCATCTTCCTATTACTATAAAATGCCCATTTTTGTCATGCAATTGTTGAATCTTATCATAGAGAACAGAAAATAATCACTTCTAGCCCTTGACTTGGGAAGGTATATGAGAAGATGCATTTGATGTCCCATTTGTGACAGGAACAGCTCTATTTTATTATCATATAATTGGATAAAATAACTCTTTTATGTTACAGGAAAAAGGCTGATAGCAGTGATGGGGATGCCTGCAAGCGTTGCAGTTGCAAGAAATCAAAATGCCTGAAACTGTACGTTTTATTTCTAGTTTTTCATTTTGCTCTTTTATATTAAGAAATGCGATATGGCACATTGATAGACACCATTTTTAGTGTTTTTTTTTCACATGTACGAGATTTTGTCCTTGATTATATTTTGGGTCTCGTCCAGAATCTAGTTCTGGGCATAATTCCAGTCCCTTCCTGATCCAGGATGTAGTTCTTTACTATAAAACTTTCTTGACACTGGATTCGGGCCAGAACCCAAATATTCTGTGCTATTGGTATTTACCTATTCCTATTTGAAGGGAAAATAATTCCGATTTGATTGCCATGTGCAGATATTGCGAATGCTTTGCAGCTGGGGTGTACTGCTCTGAGCCATGTGCATGCCAGGGGTGCTTCAACAAGCCCATTCATGAGGAAACAGTCCTTTCCACTCGCAAGCAGATTGAGTTCCGTAATCCCCTTGCATTTGCACCCAAAGTCATTCACACTGGTCTTGAACTGGGGGTAAGAACAACATTTGTTGCAACCGAGACTTAAAATGAAAATTATCAAGAGGAAGTTCAAATGCCTCATTGTGCCTCACATCCTTTATCTCCGGTTTCACTGTCCAAACAGTCAATTCCGACTACTCAATAAGATCTCCATATTAAAACATGCCTGGAAACTGAATTTTATAACTTTTGGAAATATTTTACTATTTTTTAGATAGGTACAAAATAATTGTTTGGATGGACCAGAAACAGTGATTTTGTCCTATCTAAAAAAATTGTAAAAAAAAAAATCCAAAAAATGTAAAATTTGGTCTTCAAGCACATTTTAATATGGAGATCATGTTGAGTGTTTTGGATCTCGACTGTTTGGACTTTGAAAACGCAAATAAAGGATGCGAGACATGATGAGGCATGAAAAACATGAGGCATTTTTAACCCTCCTCAATTATCAATTATGCCATGTAAACTGGTATATATAGTGCTGTGGAGCCTGTGGTGCTTAAATATATGCAGGACTTCAGTTTTTATTTTATCTCTAAATCTGAGACCTGGTACTGGCATTGTAGGAGGATACAAATAACACCCCTGCTTCGGCCCGTCACAAGAGAGGATGTAATTGTAAAAAGTCCAACTGTTTGAAGAAGTATTGTGAATGTTTTCAGGTTCTTTCTTTCTCCTTTTTTTAACATCGAAGTTTGATATTGGCTTTTGATTTGCATTGGAGCAATATTTATTCTTAATTGTATTTATATGTAATTCTTTTTTTCAGGGAGGAGTTGGTTGTTCTGTTAACTGTAGGTGTGAGAGTTGTAAGAACACTTTTGGAAGAAGAGAGGGTAATTCATGTTTCTTCTATTTATTTGTTGCTTTCTGCTGCATTGCAATTGAATTTTATTGTTTTTGCAACCTTGACTGATTTACAAGCTCCAATATATTATTAAGAAAAGAAAAGGCAATCTAAAAGCATAGGTCTAGAGTATTGTGAATTTTTTATTTTGTTTGTAGCAATACTTGGTTGGATGGTCTTCATATGTTGTATTACTATTATGGAGGAGAAATTCATTTTCTTGATGCAACTATTTGCCTTCTTAGCTAATCCTTGGTGCACATGCTATATAAGCACAACAAACAAATGTGTTATACCTAACTTACTCCCTTCCCCTCCCTCTCCCAGCAAACTGCAAATCGGCCCTGCCCTTTCTCAAAATACAAAAAAAAAAGGGTTTAGAGTAGTGCAAGTACTGAGCCATACTGTTCTGTTATATTACCAAAATGCTGAAATTTTGCTCTTATTTCATTATCCATATTCTTTATGTTTTCCTTTGCTAATATGGCTGGTTTCCTTGTGCATCTATATTTAAATCTGAAGAGTTTGTGCAAGAAGGGGAAGAAGGAAATGTCGAAGACAATGAAGAGGAAGGACATGAAGATAGGCAAGAAAAGGCTGGCGTTCATAATTTTGATCATCATGACCTGATTCCAATAACCCCTCCTTTCGAGACTTGTGGGTCAGTCACTTCAATTCTCCCCTAGAGTTTATCTCTACTATTTACATTTATCATTATTTTAGTACAAGTTAGTGTCAATGAAAAGGTCCCTTTGCCTTATCACTAGTGCTGTTGGTTTGCTTTTTTGGCGCAACATATGCCTGTGTTTCTTTTCTCAAAAAATTCCCTACCTATGTTTCATTTGTGGCCATCAGTAGCAACAAAAGTCGCAAGCTCTGTGGAGCTTCTATTTCAAAATAACAGAAATAAACTCTACCATGGTACTTATTGGTAGGCTAGGTTTTACACTTTCTCATCAGCACAGCTAAACTATAATTATTAGTTAATAAAAAAAACTCATTGTTAAACAGAACATTGTTGAAGCTACCGTGTTATTCAAGTGCGAAGCCACCAAAACCTACATACACCCTCCCCACAGTAATATCCTCTGGCCTATATACATCCCGCACTCTTATAAGTCTCAAAAACCTTACCAACCCTGCCCCCAGCGGTGAAAACGAAGACACACCTGACAAGTACCTGATAAATAATGACTCTCCCCATGGCGGCGTTACCAAAACATCTTCCCCTAATGGGAAGAGAGTCTCGCCTCCTCACTCCGGTGCGGGTGCCTCCCCGAACCGCAAAGGAGGCAGGAAGCTGATTCTTAAATCGATCCCTTCATTTCCTTCTCTTGCTGGTGATGGTTTCAGCGACTGTTTCGGCAATACTCAGAAGGGCAGTTCTTTTGGTTCAACTTCAATTACCAGAGGTGTGTTGATTCTGTCAAATGTGGTAGTATCTTATTTTGTTACCCCTTTTTTCAATGTATTATTGAATGTAGTTTTGTCATCATAGAATCTGCTTTTTTTTCATTTTTGTAACAAGTACACAGTTGACACATGCTTTTTTTTTTTTATATTTTTATTTCAGGACCTTAGAAATCTTTTCGGATATGAACTAGAAGCTGGAGTTTCCTATAGTTGGAAAGTTGGGCACCTTATATGTGTGATGCAATATGTGATGGTTGGCCATCGAAGTAACCAACTCCCTTGTACCATTTTTTCATGCTTTCTAGTTGCCTCAGGGCAAGTTTGATAACCTGTTCCTGCAGTGAAGCTAGGTTTTTATTTTTAAGATTAGTATGTGCAGATCTTGTTTAATAATAGGTAGATCTATGTTATACTTTTTTCTAAACCCTGTTGCCTCTCCTTAGTGATTAGTTAAAATAAGCTTTATAGTGAGCTATTTTCTCTGTGTCCTCCTGGTGTCTTTTTTAACACAAGTGAAAAGCATCTGGTCGTAGTGATATTAATTTAAGTATTATTCATCATTAACAAAATTTGGGATGCAAAAAATCTACAATTGTGTTTTTCGTGATCAAAGTTGTCCACTGCATTACCTATTTCATTTTTATTGAAATGACATTTTTTTTTGTACGACTATAAACAAATCAACATATAACAATCAAAACCGTAAGCAGTTTGTCTAGTATATTGTTGTACTGTTGTAGGTTTGCTTAACAAATTTCGGTAAAAAGTTAGACGGCCGTTTACTTTTTCATTTCAGGCATCATTTGTTTTAGTAACGAGCTGACCTTTTTCTAAGCCATCTTTAGTGGAGGTTTCCAAAAGTATCTTAGCCACTATAAGAGTACTAATATCACCTAAGATTTTTTTTTTTTCGTTTTATAACATACAGCAGGTTTCACACTTCAATTTGCATGATTTATCAATTTTCAAGCCAAACCAAAAAAAAAAAAAAAAAACAAAGAAACGAGCGATTATTCCTGAACGAGTAAAATCATTATATATATTTTTTAAACTAGCAATGATTGAGATACTTTAACATCATAGTTAGCTCGTAACGAATCTGTGACTGAGAAAGAAGTTGGTGTGAATTTTGTTATAAAGAAGAGCTGGTACAAGCTACGCAATAATTAATAATGTTAGTATGGCCAAGGCGTATTAAAAAACAATGGTTTGGACTTTGGAACTATAAACTATCTTTTCTCGTCCTGGCAAATAATGAATCATTTCTCCTTTATATTTTTAAGTTCAGGGTCCCGCTTTGGTGGATGAGTGAATATATCTTTTGTCAAAGCAAAAAACCACAAACATAGTACTTTTTGCTTCAATAGATAGGGCACAGATTGTTAGCTTATTCCATCTGCTTCAATAGATAGATTATTGCATACATTTTCGCTTTCAATGATATCGATTTTAGCGCGTGAAATCAAAATAGCAGCACAGAAGAAACGAATATCGCTAAATTAGTTAGCTAACTTTTTGCTACTTTGAGAAAATGTCTTGGGCTGACAAATCTTTCTTAAGTAGAAACTTACCAAGATCCATTTTTTTTTTTTAAATTAGTGACTTTAAATGTCTAAGTTTTTACAATAATAATCTTTATAATTTTTTTTACAGTCAGATAGAATTTAAATACAAAATGATAATTTATAAAACTCTAAAATTTATATAATAAAAAATACGGTCAATCGTATGAAAGTTCCTACGTAGAAACAAATATATATTCTTTTCTACTGTCTGCATGAGGAGAAAGAGTATGAGAAATTACATGCCTTCCGATCATAATAATTAAGGATATATATAGTATATAATTCGAAGGATGAAACAGTAGATGATTTGACAAGGTACACAATATTGAAAATTAATCTTTTTTATGAAGCACATATATTAAGGAATTCGAAAAAACAAGGATCAGACGGGCGTGCATCTAGAGTGTTTATTTTTATTGGGACAATTAACAACAATTTGAACCAAATAGATGTTTGCTACAAGAATAAGCTATTCAGAATAGCTTATTCGGTGTTTGAGTGAGTTAGAATAGCTATAATAGTGAATCAATTTTTTTTGTCTTATTAGATTAGACTAGTCCTAAAAATTTGGAGGTTTGGCTGTTCTAATAAAACAAACAACTACTATTCTTATTCTTACTATTTTTGTAGGATTTAAATCGATAGTCCATATATACTCATATCATATGATGAGCATAGTTCATAACCAACCATCCGATGGGAATCGTATCCTCTGAGTACTACAAGGTATTGTTTCATAGAGTTAGTAGATCCAGACCGATCTTTTAACCTCACACGACTCTTAAAGGGGACTCTTATAGTCTAAATAGACACCAGATTGGGTTTGGCCCGATTGAAAGTAAATCCGGACCATAAAGTTGCGGGTCTCACCGTGGGGCACTACCGAGGATTCGGGTCCCCATTCAATGAGCCCGAGCACTTTTGACTTGCAAGGAGTTAGAGCTCGAGCGGTGGGTGGTCTAATGGGTACTAGGCCAAATTCAGTCTGATGCTCGGTAAAAGTTGATCCGTACAAATCTTGATCTGGAACTGACAATTCTAGTCAGACCACCTCTAATTTTAAGATGGTGGATAACCTTAGGACTCCTACAGTCTAAATAGGTATAGGATTGAATTTGGTTTGACTGAGAGTAAATCTAAACCGTAAAATTATGAACCCTACTGTGTGGTACTACAGAGAATACGAGTTGTCTATTTCACTGTTAACCCTCACTAAACTTTAATCAAAATTAGTTATATGTTTAAGCTAGGTTAATTAATTGTTAAATGGACCAGCAAATACGTTAATAATGTAACAAATAGCTATACATATGTTTACATGTCATGTTATCACATTAGGAATAAATGATAACTAATTAAGAATATGACGTTCGGAGAACACAATTGAGTTATTTTGATTTTCTTTTTATAAATTTGGAGATAATTTGGAATCAAGTAAGGATGCTGCTGCCTGCTGTAACCTTGTGGAAGAAGCATGGTGCTCTATTTGATCGTTGAGAGGAGAGTCCATGCACGTGGCATCCTACGATTTGACAAACCAAGATAATGCAATTTAATTCACTGAAATTAAGAGTACTGTGATACTGTCGTACTAGCTGTCATATAAATTGACCCAAACTAGAAACCAAAATTTC